>JAGVSP010000937.1:0-107212 GCA_022494985.1 Micrasema minimum
TTAAGATGTTTTAAAGTTAGTTTAAATAGCATATAAATAATCATAAATTTATTTGTAGGTATTTTGTTTCATAAGAAAGTAAGTAGGCACATATCATTATTTTAATTGACCCGGGACCGCCATTTCTTTTATTGTACCTACTCGTATACCTATAATTTATTAACCACGCTCATATTATCCTTTAAAGTTTCTAACAATCTTCAAATACAGTGTTTTTTTTTAATATAAATACATAACATTGTATTATTTAAATAACCCCACTAAAGTATTAACATAAAAATAGCCAATGTTAAAACGACAAATAAAAAATTAATTCGCACCCACCAGTGGTCGAAGATAGATAAATTATTCTACTAAACATTTTTACGCAAATCATAATATGTATAAATTATTATTGAATCAAACACACAAAGATAATATTTTTAGTAGTATTTGCGATGGCACGTTTTTTTATAGAAAGCATGACTAAGCATTAAAATTGTTCAATTGATTAACTATTGTTCACTTTTTTTCACTATCACTGTATTATTTATACTTATAACTAAAATTAAATGAGTTTTTCGTGCCGTTTTATTTATCTAAAATTCCTCTTATTTAAGTATTCCCATTATTTAAGTAACTTTACTAAACTTACAACTGTTGTAGAAATCAATTATGTTACAACTACGATACCACTGATAAAAATACCTAACATGTACAAAGTATGGATGTGCAGTACATTTTTTTAAATGATTTTGATATTGTAATTTTTATCAATAGGAAAAGTACCTTATCAGTAAATAAACAATAATTATAGTCATATAAAATTAAAAAAAAGCGAGATTTATTATTGTATGGAAAACACACCAATGATTGGCGAAAAACGCAATTCGTGATTGTTGGCTAAACGGCCAAGTGTCCAATTATGTCAGAATTTTCCCGTTAAAATTTATATTTTCCAATCGCCATGTCTGAAAACTGTTTGGTACCTGCTTCTAATAACTTTTTCGTTATTATGAAAGTAATAAATTCAACAGATTTGTGAAAATCGCTTTTCTCTAGTTGGCACAAAAACCGATTAAATAAGATTGTATCAAAACAAGAAAAAAACCTGCACGTGCGATTTCGTTTTTTACAAAAGGTAGTTTGGTTACCGTATAAAAAATGGTAGGTACCCGATTCTCAAAACGCTTAAGTCCGTTACACAATATTCATGAATAAGATCCAGCCATTGTAAGGCAGGCATTAGGCGAGGGTCGCGCGTGATCAAAAGAAATAAAAAGAATAAAAGAACTCGGATTATTTTTTGTTCAAGATCGTTCTGTTTATTTGAGAACGTGTTAGTTCTAAGTGCAATCACTAATACAGTAAAAGTTGTATTTGTATAAAGTGCTTTCGATGCAATTGTGCACCAATGCAACAAAAGACGTTTGAAATTCTTATTGGATTTTTATCAAAATGAAGTGGTTATTATTAATACCTTCTATTTATCAGATTGTACGAAGAGTTAGAGCTGAATAAAATTTTATATTTTTTCTTTATAGATAATCCAGTTGTGGGTGAATTTAGTGTAGAGCAACTTATTTAAGCTTTTAAAGCCAATTTAAATTTTATTACCTACCTTAGAACTTTAGTATTGATGTTGTTACACCATGTTAGATTAAAGTGACACGATATACAAACACTAAAAGTTTTAAAATTTTATGTCTTAAAAAAAGGTTTTTTTTTAAATTTATTTTTGTCGTTATACTATTTTATTACGTAATCACATAGCTGTTCTCCCCAAATATACGAAAGGCTGTATTTTATTCTTTTTTTTAAAAATCACCTGTATTTTAAGTTCGGGGCGGACACCTGTACGGTCGAAATTAATTACCCTCCAACCTCCATATTTCTCGGATATCAAAAGAACTCGTGTTTTTTTTACAAAAATAAATGGCACCTTAACAATTTACAAATAAAGGAAACACCTTTCTGGGATCGGGAGAATATAAAGGATAGAGGGATCCTTTTTTATATTTATGATACTTTTTATCGTTTTTTTTTTTGTTGCTTCGGCTATTAAGATATTTATAGTTTTTTTTAACGTTGTATAACGGAACAGAACATTTTATCAACATCGGATTGTCGTATCACACTTATTGACAGGTTCTGGAATGTTTAGGAAAACCTGTTAGAATGGGTTGCACTTTTGAAACTTTTTTCTGAATTCGAAGTAAACTTTTTAAGATTCTAAATAATGAAATTAAAACTCACCATCTTTCGAAAAGTGACGAGATTAGAAGGTTGATCTCCATTGGTGCCTCGTACTTTCTCACTGTTTGAGATTTAGGATTTTTGTTTAGTGTTCGCATTTATGTGTTATTTTTTAGCTACTTTTAAAGCGCACAAGTTATATGGCGCCAGTTTTTTTATCTTCCAAATTGAACGATACCATAGTCTCTATAATTTGAGAGGCGAATTGAAATTACGCTTTCGGAAGAAAACAGGTGTCCCAACATAAAACACTACACTTGGTTCACTTGGAGCTGGAAACGCGAGGGGCATGGCGCGTGATAGTAAGGTATACGCGGCCAGAGGTAGCGCAAGACGGCCGGTCACCAGCCGCCTCCTCCGACGACGCCCGAAGACGAAAGAGCGGTGCTCGGCACTCGGACTCGTAAAAAGCACTGTCTTGGAAGCAAGCCCGACCGGGGAGCCGAACTGTTCCGAAGGCGCCGTCGGCCGTTTCCGCCGACGCCCTACGCCGTCCACCGAGCGCACCCGTCACGCGAGGGGACAAGGAGGGGAGCGAAACGCTACGCGGCCCTCTCTCTCGCACCGTCGGGAGGGAAAAACGCGCGAGCGAGACGACGACACAAGCCGTCACATATCCCTACCGCACATAACCTACCGTTCCTCTCGTGTGATCGTGTGATGCGATGTGTCGGTGTGAGTGCGCGCCTACTCGAGTGAGGAGGTATGTACACGCCCCACACGCATGCACCCGTGTCCGTGTGGGTGTAGAATTAACGTACGCATGCGATAGGCCGGACTATTAACTAAAATTAAAATGAGGAAGAATTTTTTTCGGTTCAGTTAGAATTTTTTACCATGTCCTAATATTACGCCATCAACGCTCTCCCGCTGCGGGTGCCCGCTAGCCTGCGGCACACATGCCCACGTTGTCCAAAACGCACTTGGCCACATTGTCGGCTGATGCTCGTAACCCGCGAACATTGTACATTGTCGACACTTTTCGGTTTAACGAATTATCACAACCACCGCGACATCTCGCGGCCCGATAACATAATATTCATCTTGCACTAGTGAAATTCGTATTATCAAGTGACAAGCGATAAGATACAAAACTAAGAGTCTACAGTGACAACCATAATTTACAACTGATAATTTTCGTACTTAAACTCTGATACAAAAATTCAAGTTCTCATTTCGTTATCTAATGTACAATGTACCCACGTAACACGTTTGGGTGCTGTTTATTTTAACTTCCCTCAAGACAGACACAAGTTAAATAAATTACTAAAGCTACTAAAGACAACGTTATCACGCATTTTGGTCATCAGTCCAATAGCACTGTATAATATTAAAAACAAAACTGAAGTTTTTAATCACGTAATATGAAAATGATACTTAACGTAACATTTCTGATGGGAGAGATTTTTTTTATTTCAACAAAAAAAAAAAAAATATAACCCACAACCAACAATAATATTTTTTGCAAATAAATATTTACAACACAGGTAAAGCTGTTATTTAGGGATATGAAGGTTTTATTATCTCAATATTTATAAAAAAATACAGGTATATATCTTATCTATGGAGATGACGTACTAAGGTACTCATAAAAAAAACATAAGTTATTTCACATATAAAGGTAGATAGATATAAATATATGAGTAGGGATATTTTTTGTGCAAAAAAAGCATTATTTAGATACCTACCTAAGATGAATTTGACCAACATGGTCGAAACTATACAGCACAGTGCGGTTATTTTAGGTAAGTACCCTATGTAGGTACTTCAAATAATTGAAATACAGATTAAAAGTTTGTTCATGTATCTACTCTACCCATTTAGGTAGGTACCTAGATACTTAGTTACTGTTCTTGCTTCGGTAGTTATGTAATTACCGTTCTTATAATTTGATAATTTACTTGAAGATATAATTAAATTTCTACCTACACTTCGATACCGGGGTCATATTTACTTTACTACATCACATATCCAAGCTTATAATTAATCTAGTTACACCCATTTTGGTAGGTAACTACTTGATAATTTACCATGATGTTATAAACTAGTAAATTTAAAATTTAAAAAGTTTGTTACATTGATCTTTAATTTTGTACTTTGGTCGTTAACAAAACGTTTAACTTTACCTACACTTTGATTAAAATTTTATCCTGCCTATACATTGTACCTACATACAGTATCTGGCCAGACACCAGACGACCGACAGTCAAGTTCCGTCGTGAATGATTATTTTTTTTTTAAAGCGATTTGATGAATGTACATTCTGCTTTTGCTTGATATGTTAAGTATACACTTTGATTCTTTTATGAAATCACCAACTGATAGACATTTTGTAATGCTTTAGAGACGCCATCTTAAGTGCGCGTTTTTATCTGATACAGGGACAAGAGAAGAAGAAAATAGTCAGTAAAACGTATTAATTGAAGGTAAGTAAGTATACGAGTGTGTTCTGTATTGCACTGGTATCGAGAGCATACCACACCACGTGACTCGCGGCCGCTTTCCCATACAAACGTATTCCTCGATTTTCCATCTGGAATTTAACATTAGAGCAATGATTTTTTCGCACTTTTTTTTATTTTTTGAAGTTATACTTCTTTGCGCCCGTTAGAAACTTTGGGGTGGGATGTTGGTCGAGAAACTGCGTCACGCTGATTTTTAAGAGAAAATGGCGCCACTGAAAATGGCGCCACTGATGATGCTTGTATTGGTCTGACTTTGACAGTTGTCATTTCTTTTGTTTATTTACTTCTTACGCGTCATTTTAGCGAATTATCTTTTTAGAAAATACGCTATTGCAATGGCTTCGGTTTTTCTCCATGACTTAAAGATGAAAGAATGATTATAGAAGAAATAACTGATAATGATAATATAGGGTGTATAATATAATAATGAAGTCACTTATAATATATTGAATATAAATATATTGAATAATATTGAAAAAATGTCTTATATTTCATTTATATATCCTGTCTGTTTGTGTATATAAAAAAATAAGACCATGCAAACACGCATCTAGTCGATAGTTAGAATGTGTTAAAAAAAACATAGCTATAATGTTGAATTCCAGGGAGAAACTCGAGGAATACGTTTGTATGGGAAGCGGTCGCTAGTCACGTGGTGTGGCATGCTCTTAAGAATTGGACATATTTTGAGCAATATTCTCGCAATCGCACTCCTTACAATCAGGCAGTGCCGATTCGAGATAAAACATTACAAACGTGATCTCGGAGTAAGAATTACAGAAATGCTTGCCCTGGGCTCGACTTCGCGTGTTATTACTTCGAACTTCGAAAACACCGAAGAACGAAACGTTCAATTTTATCATTAATATTGTGCTGAGGATAATTCCTCCAGCCATCATCGAGCTCTGGGAAGAAAAATGCTCTCTCTGAAACTCGTTTTCTCGATAAATTAACAAATAAAAAAACTCGCAACCTTTTGTTCGAAAGCGGTTCCTTTCCTCTTTCCAAAATCGCACTTAAGAGGAAGCGTGGTCATTTATCTTAAGCCCACTTTATATGGCGCAGTTTACTACACAGTTTTCTGTGAAAAACTGCATGAAAAACTGTGTGCTAGTGTCAGATTTAAGCTGACATGACAGTCAATGTTTTTTTATGTAAACGTTTAAATAGACATTGGTTTATTGTATGCTTTTAAATACGTAAAAAAACAATAACATATTTACATTATTAGCTAAATATACAATTTCCTGAGAGCAAACATACGATAATAACATACAATCGCGTTTCAAAAATACACATATTTAGCGTGTCTTTTGACAGAAGTTTGACAGACTGCACAGTTTTCTGAACAAGAAACTGTGTAGTTTTCTGAACAAGAAACTGTCTCATATAAAGTGGGCATTACATTCCTCCGTACCTACTATTGTAGTCTCCAATTTTCTTTTGATGGAATTTAGCACCAGAGCAAATGATTTTTTAACGCACTTTAGATATCAACCAGAAACGGGTTAGTAACGTCTTATTTTTTTTTAAATAATTTATTTATCTCTAAGAAATTAAATATAAAAAAAATTGGCTGATTAGTTAGTTATCTAAAACGTGTGAAAAAATCATTAAGCTAAATTCCAGGGACAAAATCGAAGACTATGTATGTATGGAGAAACGGAGCGAGCCACGTGACCACGCTTCCTCTTGAGTAGCGATTATAATGTCTCTGCGCCTCTCGCAACTTTGTCGGACTTTTGAAAATCCGCTCCAACTTTCTACGAAACACTAAAATACTTTTATCTTTTATTTATCCCGCATTTGGCAGATGCAAATCCAAAACTGACAGATGCGAGTGGAAGACAAATTATGCATGAGAAAGTCGAGGGTAGAGATTCCCAGATTTTTATTTCTCGGCGTATTTACATATTACGGGAAGGAATCGATAAAAGGGTTGGCCCGAAGATTGATTTTATAAGCGGGGCAAGTTGCGGTATAATCAAAACAGTAGGCAATGAACACCCTCTTAAGTGATTATAAAATCAATACTTTTTATTGACTCGATGGATTTTCACTATTCTGTGATATAATCGCGTACTTTTATGCTGGTAATAATAATTAAAAATGGCCTCGACTCACAATTTTATTGGTTTATTAACTAAATAACGCTTTCAATCCGTAGTGGGATTTTTTAATCACAGATTAGCTAAAGCTAGAAGTAAATTCATTAATAAGTACCTAGGTAAGTAGGGGTAAATTAGTGGATTCATTAGATTTCCATTCCTACAGCGCGCAACGGCATATTATATACCTAGGTGCACCCATGACTTGCTTCATATTTTTTTAAAGTTCTAGGTATACCTAGAAATGAATTACCCATTTAAAATGTCTACCAAAACAGTCCGCCTGTGACAGGTCAAAATTTCTATAATAATGCTCGTGAGTTCCATTCATGTTTTTAAAGTTTCTATTCACAATATTTAGATTATTCAATACTACATCTTTATTTAACTATTTTTGAAGACTTTTTCCATGGTGTCAAAAATTTAGAAATTTGGAATTTGTAATTGGTTAAATTTAGGTATTGGCATTCACTTTCACCAAAGTTTTCAAGTACCTTCGTACAGTAAGCTGAACTGTCCCACATACATAGGTACTAGGTACTCGTAGGTACATTAATTTACCAATACCTACACACAAGGAACATGTACCTACAGATGTGTACCCAACTACATGAAGCGATTATCGTAATTTATAACTAATTTTCTTGTTGGGCAATGCTCAGTATCGATTATTGGAAAAATCGTGAATTAACGTGGTCGTGATAAAGTATGTATTATAAAATTAGTATTACCTAGATAGATATCAAATCTATTATTAGACTCTTCGGTAACCCAAAAAACCAATTTTATTTAAAATCGGTACCTACCTAGATATTTAGATAACACGCTTACGTAATTTATTCTATTCTGAGTTGAATTTAATTTTGATGTGGTTAAAAATAATTTTAAACTTTTATTAAAAAAAAAACTTAATTTTTAATGTTTCAGAATTAAGTTATTATGTAGGTAGGTACATAGGTACATATTTTTATGAACAGGAGAAAAATGTTAGATAGTTTCTAAAAAAACAGTATTTTTATATCACCATAAAAAAAAAATCGAAGTAATTTTTAACATATTAAATGAAATAAGTACTAAGTTATTTTTTATCGTTTCTAGCACTTCTAGGCAATATATATTGTACGTAATTACAACATATTCGGCTTTCGACGTTTTTATTATACTTTATTAGTGTTTATTTTAATTTATTTACACCAGACACCGATTGAATAAAATGAATAAAGATATATAGTTATTATGCATTTTTTTTATACTAGAGAATTTTATCTTCATAAGCCAAAAATTATTCTTGAACAAACAAGTTTGACGATTTTCAGAAGATAATCGTTTGCCGACGGCATGCGGCATCGTCCAAACCATTAGAGATACCAACTAACTTATAAAATTCAATGCATTATTATATTATTTTTCATTTTATTACTTTTAAAATAAGTTAAGTATTTTAGTTTTAAAAATAATGTTTTTTTCATAACGTTTGATTTTTTCATATTATGAGAATTATTATTAATAGTTAGGTACCAACACAACGTCCGATTAGAGAACTCAAGCAACTAATGACGATTTGTTTAAATATTTGTCATTCAATGTTTGGTATTTTTAAAACAAATATTCTTTGTCATTCACTCTCTTTAAATAATAACGGCCGCTTAGAAAACGTCGAGACTCTAGTTAGCATCTAAATTGTAATTTTTGAAATTGTTATTTTTTTTTTGAGGGAATTAAATTAATTTAAATATTTTGTTATTAAAATGATTATGAAGCATGCTGGGATAGGTATTTTTATAACATACTTATTCCCGGTTAGTCAGTAATAACGATTGTGTTAGGAATGTTTTGAATTTAAGCCAAGCACAGCGTTTCCCGCCTCTCACCATAACCAATCAGCACTGCTCACCAGTTTCGTTTAAATTAGGAACACTACACGTGTTCGGTCGCGTACACATTGCCATGTCACTCGAATTCGAAATATCGGATCCAAAACGCGCACAGTTCTAATTTTGAATTGGGAGATTTCCCGCGGAAAGTTCATCCCGCCAGAATGATAGCGTTTCTGGGACCACGGCGGGAGTGTATGTGTGCAGCGCGTTATACTATGATGCAAAACGTGCGATTGACGTGGTACTGCATTTTACCCCGCCTTTGCCGCTAATATGAGCGTCCCTCTTTTTCGCGCGCGAATGTGTACTGGCCGCGATATTTCTCTTTCCACACGCCTGACGTTTCCGGCCCGCGGCACACATGCGCGTTGGGCCACTTCGTAACCGCGCCCTGGTGGCATCAACTCTCGTACTGAACGCGACTTCGAGATTTTTTTAGCACTCTCTCTTACGTATCCCCATTTCACTCCACACTAATTTCTCTAGCTCCGTCCTGCTCTCTCCCCTGCTTTCACGGTGGAGCGACGACGCCCTTCTTCCCCTCTTTTTAAAAGTCATATTATACAATGAAACCACGCCTTTGTGTTTTTTTCCCTTTTTCGCCCTACCTGCGGACGGGGATATGAATACAGCGGCACGCGAGACTTAAACGCTACTCGCTACTGGAATGCGTCTTAGCTATAGTGGAGCTCTAGCGGCGAGTAGCAAACGTATGCTGTGGTTTGCAAATTCGCTAGAATATTTGGTAAGAGTCCATACTAAGTTGATTTAGTTGTTTTAAATTTCGATAGATGGGTCTCATACCACAAAATTAACGATTTGGCATTATTTTACAATCTTGCTGTTTCAAAACCTTCAGTAAGTTATTATAATTTATCCACATTTCCAAAAATAAACTACAAATTGGAATTAAATACATACAGAATTCCAACCGTAGATACCTATTTATTTATACCTACATCTACGTATTTTTAATATTTATAGGTAGGGGACCTACGTATTTTTAAAGGGACGATTTTAAGGGATTTTTAACGAATTATAAATTATAACTTGTTAAAAATGTTTTTTTATATATTTATACTACACAAAATTTTTACATGTCAGGAAAAAACTATTTGTTTCGGGGAAAATATGATAAATAAGGGAATACCTCCCTAACTATCAACATTTCTTAAAATATTCAGATATCCACCCAACCATCACAAAATGAAAAGGTAATTATATTTTTTTTTGAACAGCCTAATTATTTACATTTTCTAAAATAAATATAGGCATGCCAACATCTTAGGTGTTTCTTTCTCTTTAATTTTAATGGAGAGCAAACAGTAGGTGTATACAAAAAAGTTTATTCATCCCCTGCCTGGTTAAAACACCTGGTTATTTTATCGTCCTAATAAACACTTCAACTCCCTAATAATTGGGACAGGAAGGGGTCTTGAGGCCCTTTGATGAACACATCCAAATACACGACCCTTTAATCTAATGCATTTTACTAAAGTGAGGAGTTATACTAAAAACGTTAGGTATGAATTTATGCATTTTTATACTCATTATTTTTACAAAAAACATTAAATATATATTATGTACGTAGGTAAGTAAGTATAATAAGGACACCGATGTCTCGTTATTTAGTACCTGTAATAAATACCTACTGACAATCCTAATACGGACTTTAATTGCCATAATCCCTTATTAGATAATAATGATTTTTCTCTGTGCGGTAAGTACCAAACGTGTTTCGTTATTTTGATATGTTAAAGTGATCAATTCGCTGCACTCGTGTGTCAATGCAGTGCCCTATGCACCATTGGATGCGGAAAAGGGAGTAGTAGTAGCAAATTTAAATTTAATTAAAAACAAATATATATAAAACTCGTAGTAGGTACAACCCAAAGATTGGTTAATCTCCATCATATTTGGACATTTAAGATGATTTTTGAATCTGACGTTCAAAAAAAAAGAAACTCGATGTACCTACAAGCGGGAAACCGATGAATCTACATCATATTTGGAGTCGATTTTGTAAAAAAAAAAAATATTTGACCCATAGCTTTCGAGAAAATTGAGTAAGAAGTTGATGTTTTTTCAAGAATTTTTCACAAATGGTTATCAAATATAATATATTTAGTCAATTTAATACTGTCTATTAAGAAAACAATAGCAAAGACAGAATTTTAATAAGAATTTGTGCAATTTTACTTAATCTGCGGTAGGTACTTATGAAAGCTTTTATGATAAGAAATTTTAAAAAAATTAAGGTTTTAGATTCAAAAGTCATATTATTACACATTCGACTGCAAATATGATGTAAATTCACCAGTTTTCGGGTTGTACTACGAGTTTAGTTACTCCATGTATATAATATCCACATGGTAAGCTCAGCAACGCTACAATTTTCATTATGGCTAAGTTATTCCAATTTGGAGCTGTCCAAATAGTATCTTCTTCGTTTGGTCCGCCGAGTTATTATACGGATATTCAATAAAGATGGAAGGATAAGGCGCGAGTTAATAAAAATATCATTGTTATTCACGTCTTGTGCGCGGTATGCATTATAGCAATATTACAAGTCGCTACACCGCGCAGGCGCAGGCGCAGGCATTGCGTTGCTATGTGCGACTGCGCAGTTCCGCACTTGACGCGCGCATGCGTGGGAATGTGCGGGAAAGATGCGCATTGGAGAAAATACAGTCCATTTTTTAAAGGTCCTTAAATTAATTGTTTACTTAAATTTTAAAATAATTATGTATTTATAAACATTAACTTAATAGATTGAGAGCTATAATCCCAATAATATCATACATTATACCTAATATCATGTCTGTATGTAAACCTACCATCTGACAGTAAATCTAATTTAATGAAAAAATAATTTTACCTAACTAACTAACTAACCATCACGCCGTTTCCCCGTAGGGGTAGGCAGAGAGAGAGGATAGAACGCCATACCACTCTGTCCTGACAGACTTCCTTTGCTTCCTCTTCATTCATACATCTTCTCATGCACATACGCCGATTATTCCGGCTTTTCACATGACCACTTTCAAGTACTTGACGTACTTTGTCATAAGCCATGTCTTTCTCGGCCTTCCGCGGCTCCTACATCCAGGCACACTTGCATTTAAACTTCTTTTAGCCGTTAATAATAATTTTAAATGTAAATAAACAAATAAGTATTATGTAAGTATCATGAGAGGAATATTGGTGTGAAGTCCATAATAATCTGGTACTAGGTACTACTTTCTACCAATGATGCATAGGGCACTGCAGTGATGTACCACGTACATCTTGATCATTTCATGAAAGCATTCAGTCCAAGATATCACATATAAAAAAATATGAAATGTGGAAAACTACGTTTAAGTCAATATTTCATATTATTGAACTCATGCACAGTAACCTAATGCGCTACCACTAGATTAATACAATTTTTTTTTTTGTAGGTGTCGTTTATTATTATAACCACGATGGCGATGCAGGCGATACAGTTATTTCTAGTATATAACTGTTAGATACTACAAGTATCTAGGGAAACTGAATTAATAAGTTTTTTTTTTTTTTTGCTTTTTTTATAAACTTACTATTTAACTAAAAAAAAAAAAATATTTAATATTTTTTTTATAAGTTATTGATGAAGATACGATTTTTTAAAGTTGCACATTTCAAATACCGCGCTAAATACTACTATATGTACTAAGTGCGTCATTTTTGCAGGAGTGACGTCATAAAACGGGTTGTTTTAAGGCCATGGTATTTCTCCAGCCAGTAACAAAACTGTCAAAAATCTATGCAAACTGACGCGGGAAGCACAGATAAAATACCGTCGACTCAACTGTCATATACTGTATAACAGCTGTTCTAGGGAGACTGAATGGCGGCCATCTTTTTTGCAATAGAAGCTTGTATGTAGATTGTATTCCATATTAAAATGCCATGGAACGCGGCTACGGGGGTTTAAAAACGGAAACCGGAAACACTACACTTAGATACAAATGACGTCATTGTTTAAGATTTTGAAATGAATGCTATTTTTCAAAAAATTTTATTAATTTTTGCGTGCGTTTTTGGGATATTTCATCCCACTTCAAAATTTTTAAATAATTCGCGTCTACACGAAAGCATTTTTAAAATTCAATTCCGGGTAGCAGTGGATTTACTCATTACGAATAAAAATTATACAAGTTCCAACTTAATTTCATAATGAATTCAGTTGTAAAAAGTAAAACTTGAAAATCATAGTGAAATTACGTTAGTGCTTAAAAATAATGAGAATAAAAGTAATTTATAATAATTACTTTGCGAATACGGATCTGTTAAATTAAAATAAATTACCAACAATTTAAATAAAATGCTAAGGATTTTATGCATCTCCGATTTAGAGTCATTTAGAGTAATAAAATATAATGAGTTTGTCATTTAGCATGTCGGAATGCTAATGTATAAACATTTAGCTATTTTAATTATTTAAAAATAAAAAATACTTGGCTTGTTAAAACATTTTTAGTCGACTAAGGACGTGTTTATCTTTATATATAGACATGTCCTAAGTACGGAAAACGCATTTTTTATGTTTATATATTAGGTCTAACATACCGGGAAAATATTACAAAACGCATGGGCTTTAGAAAAATCACTTGATTTTTGTGATCTAACCGTGAATCGAACCCAAAACATCAGTACTAAGAAATCAACGTCATAGCCATTATACCTCGGGGGACGTATTGACTGAATTTATAAAACGAATTACAGCAGTAAACAAAAGTGCTCAATACTTCGAACAAGAATTTCAGAGAAGTGATATTCCATACTTGAAAAATACTACCGTGTCTGAGGTGTCTAGTTACCCACTACGTCACTCACTACGTCATCAATAGGCATCTACGTCATCACTAGACATCTACGTCATACGTTTCGTGTATTGGCCTAAGGGCTGGAGTCTTTAGACGGTGGAATTTGATAATAGGTGGTGTATCAAATTAACCCTAACCAACTAACTAACTAACCATCACGCCATTTCCCCGTAGGGGTAGGCAGAGAGGATTGAGCGCCATATCACTCTTCCGACAGACTTCCTTTGCTTCCTCTGCATTCATACATCTTCCTCTACATTCATGCACACACGCCGATTATTCCGACTTTTCACATGACCACTTTCAAGTACTTGACGTACTTGGTCATGCCATGTCTTTCTTGGCCTTCCGCGGCTTCTACATCCAGGCAAGTATACTTAAATATTAAAATTTTAATTTCAGTTTACTAGAATTCATTATAAAATAGTATGTACATTAGGGTGTCCCTTATTTTTCAACTTGAATATTATTAATTATTTTTTTTTAAACTTTGAGGCCTTGTCGGCACGAGTTAAAATCATTGTACACATATAAAATTTCGTATCTGAATAGGCCATAGTAATTGCAAAAAGATAGAGGGTATGCGTTTTCAAAATCGAAAAAAAAAATTTTTAGGTCATATGAGGGACACCCTAATGTACATGCTCAGTTTTTAATAGATGAGATGTCTAAAATATATACGTAGGTATATAAAAAAGGACACACATATTATACATGATAAATAAATAATGTAGGACGCAAAAAATCTAAAAAAAATCCATCAACCTTAAAAATAAATTGAAATGTTCCATATTCGAACACATATTCCAAACTCGGATACTGGCAACATTCTCCTTTTTAAATTCAAATTTAAATTTGAATTAAGAATGGTGCTTGCATATATTTTGCTTTATATGCGCAGAGTGTTGCCAGGTAGGTACGCGCATCTCTAGCTGAGTAAGGTACCTATGCCCATTATTGTCCATTGCAGTATGCGCCATACTTGTGCTGTTACCTGGCAAGAATTATTTCTAATCACGTATCTGTGTATTTATTCATTTTGATATGCAGCTAACATGCTGGATCGAGATAAGGCTTAGTAAAATTTTTAAATGCATTTATTTGTGAAACTACTAGAGAAAGGGATTCTTAAATCCCTTGTATTTAAAAAATCTATAAAGAGTAGATACAAGTAAAATAGTTTTAAAAAACGTAAAATTATATATTTTTAAACTAACTAACTAACTAACTAACCATCACGCCATTGCCCCGAAGGGGTAGGCAGAGAGGATAGAACGCCACACCACTCTGTCCTGGCATACTTCTCTTGCTTCCTCCACATTCATACATCTTCTCATGCACGCACGTCGATTATTCCGACTTCTTACATGTCCACTTTCTTTTGTTTCACTTGATCATGCCATATGTCTTTCTCGGCCTTCCTCGACTTCTACACCCAGGCACAGTCGCATCATATATTTTTTTAGCCGTTTTTTCATCATCCGTTCGCTCTACATGACCAAACCAACGTAGAAGACCTTTCTTAATTTTGTCGATACTGCTTATCTCAGCTTTGCATTCTGCTTTAATTTCAACATTAGAGCACCTATCATACAAATTTTTACCACATATTAAATAAATTACCATATATTTTTAATATAATTTTAAAACGCATTAGTTTCACCACCAAAAAAGTACCCCCCTTAATCCTTAAAATTGCACACAAAGATATTAGTATATGTAGGTAGCAATACAGGTGGACAATCTAAAATATGTATTTGAGTGAAAGTGAAAAAAATCTGAAATGTTTTCCTATAGCACGGGACACTTACTAGAAACATTTTTGCATTGAAATATTTAGCCCATATTTGCCTAAAATTATCAAAAGAAATATTTATATCAGCGGCGAGCGAAATCAGCGACGGAGAATGTATTCATACATCCAAAATCTAATGTTCTCTCTGTCGCTGTCGACGCTTGCCGCTTGTGAACGTGGCTACCCGTCACGGATTGGACATCTGCCTGCCAGGATAGAAGGCAGTGGAAAAAGTTGCTCCTAGAGTAGGTGTTGTGAAGAAGAAGTTACTACTTTTTGTAAGTAGATAGGTAGGTACACGTGCAGCCCTGAATACCTAACACACACATTATTCTAAGTTAAACAGTATTTAATACGCAATAATGTCTCATTTTATACAATATTTTACATTTATTACTTTGTCTTTGTATAGAAAATTAGCAATTACAGCCATATCGAATTGGCGAATAATTGGTAATCTATAGTAAATAAATACTACCATAAACAAATTACATGCATTTGTATTATTTCAATGGTAGTTTAGAAATGTATCCTTACATAAATACCGCAAACACTAATTGCATTTTAAAATAGTTAATGATTGCATTTTGTTCAAGAATACATTTAAACCATCATGCATTTATAAGTCGTCGCCTCGGTGGCCAAGAGAGCTAAGCCACACATGTATTGTTTTGAGAAAACGAACAATGAAGTTTTAAAAAACACCAAAATTGTATGGAGATTTAAAGTATTTTAGATTGATCAGCGAATATTTGCTTTTCATTTTAAAAATCATGGCTAACTTATAAAAAATATCGCTTACTTACGATGTGAATTCATCAAATCATCTTTCTCTCCATGACTTGAATCTGGAACCTTCTGTTGCCGGTCAGATGCTCCATCCACTAAGCTAAATGAACAATTACTTTTGCCGAGAAACTTGTCAATTTTGAATTTATCGCTCATTATCGCAATGTGAAAAAATATTTTAATATAATTGATCGACAATTGATTCAAAAATTACTTAATTAAAAAAAAAACTTAATAATTTCGAAAGAGCAATGGAAATTCTACTAAAATATTAGTATATGTTTTTTTCGAAAAAGCGTAGGTAATGTTTTGAACATCTCAAATTATTTATTTTACGTAGGTATTCTTTTAAATATTTCTTAAAGGGTACATAGGTACATTCTCCATGAGCCTATTAGCCTCTAAATGGGTTTCTACAATAAAAAGGCCCACACAGAACATGGGTTCTATTATGGAATGTTGATGTGCAATTCTATGGTACTCCGTCATGATGTTTCTAACGTTAACTGTGCAACATCACCATCGATTGCATTGCCCATTGCAAATACACAAGTGGTACGTGTCCCTTTCTTATATCATAATACTTAATCACCGATCACACACTGATTGTAGAGGATTGATTTGGTCAATCTCCACGTGATGGAATAGTAAAAAAAAAAAATCTAATAATTTTCCGGTTTTTCAACAAAACTTTAATGCCCAAAGGCAGAAATCACCAAAATATCTACACCTGAATGCACATTGCACATATACCAGTTGTGACGCGTTTATGACAGTACATTTAAAATAAATTAAATAAAAGGCATTATTGATATCTCAACAGAGACAGAGAAGCTCTGGAAACGAATGTGGGTTATCTAGTAATTTGTAATTTGTCTACAAGTATTTGTATTCATTCAAAATGTTGTTCAAAAATATTTACTGGTTAAAATAAAAAAGTAAAAATAAAAATTGAAGAGAAATCTTCAGACGTCTGCTAGTAGGTAATAAAGTTCAGATTCGAACCTTACTTACACCAATAATGTAGATCGCCCAAAAAAATAAAAAACTTTAACTTATTCTCAATAGATGTCAGTAATTCGAAAAATCTGTCGAAATAACAACTCGCAAGCGGATAGTTCTTTACACCTAAGATATATACAAGTTTCAAAAATTTGTCATACATTGGTTGTCAGATGTCAGATGACAGGCGGAATGGGGAATGTTGTAATTACGTCAAGTGGCCACTTAACCCAGCCAATGACAGGTCATAAGCCCTGTAAACGCCTAGATAACCCACATTCGTTTCCAGAGCTTCTCTGTCTCTGTTGAGATATCAATAATATCTGATATCAGCCCAGCATGGGTATAATCCAGTAATTTGTCTACAAGTATTTGTATTCATTCAAAATGTTGTTCATAAATAAAAGGCGTTGTATATCAACTAGTTCTACATTATTAAATTAAAATTCAAGTGTTTTCCTATATAAAAATGGAGTACGAACTAACCTTTAAAAAAATTAAAAGGCGTTGTCTTTTTCGACCGCACAATTTCTGATATCCGTCAAAGAAAATTGACAGTACAAAAGAGGCTTCGAATACTTTTTTCCTTTTTGAATTTTCCTTACAGCAGTAGTTGTTGATCACTGCGAATTTTATTGTGCATTGTATTAATAGTACTGATAATTCCAAATAAAGTAGGGGAATGTAAAGCGATCGCTTAACGCAACCAATGGGCTCTCGTAAGCCAATGTGTAAGCCAGAGCGTTCCAATATCTATATAAAAATGTACGTTTTGCATGTATTTAGCTGAGCTAAAGGATGCGGGATTGACATGGCGAGAAGAGGCGAGTCTTGGCTGACAATTGGATTCCCTGGAAGACGTTTGGTGATGCCCATTACTATTACCACTGCTTTCCCATATTCGCATCCAGTGGTGCGTAGGGGACTGCATTGGTACATCAAGCGCCACATTATCTACGCAAATTAACGAACGTGACAAACGCTTGGATTTTGTCCAACTCATTTTTGAGCAGGCAACATGTCATCTGAGTTAAGTCCCACAGTAACGCTAAAGTGAGTACAAATAATCTACACAAGACATCTAGAATTCTAGATAAATTTATGGTATCGAGATTGATTGATGAAGACGAATCCAGGACAGTGATGTTGTGGTGATATGTTTAGTAAATAATTATCGTCTTTAGATGAACACCTACAATCCATGACGTCACAACTTGCAATAAACGTAACACAATAAGTTATTGCGTTTCAGCAACCGATGCAAACATTAAATATTGTATTATTCATTTAGACATCATATGAATATTAATGAAGTAAAGAGGATGACGGTTACGTTTACGTAAAATATTGTTTTGTTATTAATTTTATATAATGATATACCTTAGAGTAATGACGCGCAGGCTATAGAGGGGCCCTAACGGACAAAAACCATTCTATGATTGTCAAACACGAAGTTGGCCATAGTTTGCAGCAAAACAATGCCAATGTTTTACAAATGCCTAATGCGGCCTTGGCATATCGACAGTAATCAACTGTCACTATCAACAGTAAACATACTTTAATTTACAAATTGATCACCTAAATTAAGAAAAACTGGTAAATAATGTAAATATGTTGATAAAAGGAAAGTTTTTATACAAATAATACCCATGTTAGGGGGACAATATATGCCAAAATCAATGTAAATCAAAATAATTATTTTATCGAAATCAATTACCGGTGTCAATTACCCGCCAGCAGAGTGAAGTTGTCGCTAACCAAAAATTTGCAACGCCTCCGCTCTATGGGAAACGGAGAAAGGGCCTCTCTATAGCCTGCGCGTCATTACTCTAAGATGTATACATACTTGCATATGGTTTGATATTTTTACTAAAGATAATAAGTTAACTTTTTTTAAAATTTTAAATCGATCGTTTTTTATATAATTGAATTTTTGAAAGATGCGCTACTTTTCATCATATTATTATCCAATTTTAAATAGTTAAGTAGTTACATATTCTCTTCAAACTTCACGTCTCTGTTTAGATGTCAGTTGTAATTAATAATTTTTTCAGTACATTAATATTAAGTCATCATCATCATCATATACCATATCCACTCCCTATGTTTTTTACGTTTTTAAAAGCATTGTATATCAATATCGCTTACATAAAAAAAACACTAACTATCAGGTCGGGCGGTGGCCCAGTGGGTAGCGTCGCGGACTCTGAGTCCAGAGATCGTCGGTTCGAATCCCCACTTCGCCACGACTCGATTCCTATTTTCAAGCCCAAGCCGCTTAGGTTTTATTGAAAATAGTATTTACAAATTGAAATATGTGCAAATATCATAAGATTGCATAGATTTCTTTTTTAATTAAAAAAAAACTTAGCCAAACGTCTGGCGCGGCGACCATTCAATATTCGATACAGTTTTCGCTATATACGGGACAGTTTACAAACTGCACAAGAAACTGTACAGTTTTCTGTCTCGTATAAAGTGTGCTTAAACTACATTAAACCACTATATTTATTTTATACTTATTTTTTATTTAAACTTCTTTTCACTTTAAACTTATATTTCACTTTTTCTATTACATGAATATTATTATGCAATAGAAATAGTAACAGATGAAATCATAATACCTATGTAAATAATCCTTGGTTTAATCAATGCATAATAATGCTACAATCCACCCACACTACACCATAGTGGTATTTAAACATGAAAGACATTAATTGTGCGCTAGAAGACGTGCATTCAATTTTATATTCATCCATCAAATGCACGTCTCAGCTGTAAAAAAGCAGAACTGAATGCAAGCCAAGAATTTGAAAGTCAAGATATATTGCATAAAATCTAATAATGATAATTGTGTGCGCACGTTTTTCATTGCGTGGGTGCATTTAGATTGCAATCAGGCTCAGCAACAAAACTGCAGGAAAGATGTGTAATTTGCTTGATTTTATCTACCGGTTACAGTTGACTAGATTATGGACAAGTGGACTGAATGAAGTAGATTAAGCTAACTTTGACAGATTGACATTAAGAAAAGTGACATGAATAAATAATAAAGAATTTGTAATTATTATTTGCATATTTTTTTCGTCGTTTTGCTCAATGATGATCATCGTCATACCATATCTGCTCCCCATGTGGAGCATATGGATTCCACAAACTGCCTCCAAGCCAAGCTATCGGCCCCTAGTTTCCGTGCATTCTCCCAAGTCAGGTCCGCGTCCAGCAACTCTGACGCAAACTGCCGATGGATTGTCAGCAGTGGACGTCCAAGACGCCGAGAATCTGACGCTTTATAAAGTAGGCAAGCACGGTTAAGGCTCTCGGGAGGTGTGCGTAGTATGTGGCCCAGCCAGCCAGTTAAAAAATATATTTTGGATTCTGTTCTGTAGCGAGCGTCAGGATATTGAGGTCCTAACGTCACTGTAGTACTAACGACCAGTGTAGATGTATTGTGACGGTTCTCCTTGAGTCAGTTCTCACCCTCCTGCCTAGGGCTTAGAGCATACTACACTACGTGACTCGCAGCTGCTTTCCCATACAAACGTATTCCTCGATTTTCTCCCTGGAATTTTACATTAGAGCAATGATTTTTTCACACTTTTTAGATATCGACCAGATGTGTCGTCTTGTTTTTTTAATAATGTATTTATCTCCTTCAACAAATAAAATATTTAAAAAATAAGATAATGCAAACACGCATCTACTCGATATCTAAAATGAGTTAAAAAAACATAGCAATAATGTTGAATTCCAGGGAGAAAATCGAGGAATACGTTTGTATGGGAAGCGGCCGCGGGTCACGTGGTTAAGCCACTAGCTCCAGCCGAGTGTGATGACCAGCATCCATGCCTATATTTCCTCTTCCAAGACCAGATCTTTGAATAACGTCCCACTAACTACGGAGCGAGCTCTTTGACAGCCCGATCAGCGGATCCCCAAGAATGTTTTCTTTTTTATGTAGAGCGTCAGTCACATAGGATGTGTTTAGGTGTTTCATCATCTGCACCGCAAAACCATTGTTCTAGATACAAATGGAATAATGAATTGCCATTATTATCCCTTTCCTCAGTGCACTGACAGGTGACCTTGCCGAAGCTGACATCCTCTCTCCCATGAATGTCAGAAGATTTACAATCTACAATAGTCACGAATTTAGATAAATAAAATAACACGCCGCAAGTACGAACAATGGTACAGAATATTGATAATTTAACAATAAACGTCTGATCTTGATTAATTAAGGTTTTTGAGGAAATAATGCATTAATATTTATTTACCGATATGCATCATCAAATCGTGACAAAAGAGGAACTTTAATATTGAATGCCTTTGCAAATAAATGCAATGGTTATACTATTTATAACATCCATATGATAATAATTTAAATATTATGTTGTACAACATTTTGGGCGTGTTCAAATCTGGATTTTATACCAAGACGGGAGTAGGGGAGATGAGGTATAATTTGTTCCAAATTCAGGAATGTGGATATTCGAACGTTTACAAAGCTTATGACCTGTCATTGGCTGGGTTAAGTGGCCACTTTATGTAGGTACTACAACATTCCCCATTCCGCTTATTTAGCGAATATCCACACCAGGTAACATTTTTGATTTTGTTTATATGCTACGAATCGAGAATCATCCACCAGCAAGTTGAAAGCTCCATCTATGCATTGATATTGAAGTTAAGTGTTTATTAGATAATTACTTAATTTTTGTAATTAAGACTCTTCTGACATGTTAAATTAAGTACTAGTAATTGCCTGCAGATGACTCTGCAATTTATTTTACTTATATTTAGACCAGGAATTTTATACACTCAGTTATGTCGCATCACAGTTATGTCGATTTTTGGAATTTTTTTAACGCATTTTTTAAAGTTTTCTCTTGACTAGATAAATGCTTAAATTTTTTACGCGCATAATTTTTTTAAATCTTGGTAATACAAGAATTGCTAAACACGTACCGTAAAAAGTGCATGCAAATTTTATTACTTAATATCAGAATACCTACACTTAAAAATTACGCAAAACACAGCACCACCTGTCAAGAAACATACTTATGTACATCATTATCGCAAGTAGCAATGTCAACATGAGCATATTTCTCCCATTTATGTATGCGTCACATCTTTTTCCAATATTTTGCATTGATTTATAGATATCGTCTACATCATATTTGACCCATGGTTTTCGAAAAAATTGAGAAAGAAGTTGATTTTTTTGTTTTTTGATAATTTTTACAATTTGTTATAAAATATCATTTATTTAGCCAAATTATTACTATCCACAAAGAAAACAAAATCAAAACCAGAATTTTAGTAAGAGTTCGTGCAATTTTTCTTAATCTGCGGAAGGTACCAACTTAACGCTTTTATGAGAAGATTTTTTTTTTTTTTTTCAAAAGTCATAATATACAAATTCAAATTGTCATTCACCAGATTTCCGGTTGTACTGCGGTTGTATATTATATACTTAAGTGTACACATTCGACTAACCTAAAATATGTACAAAAAAGATTCAGCTCGCTGCATCATTTTTGTAAAAAAAATATGTTTTTTTTTTATACATAAGTGTAACACATATTGCAAAGTCGTTAAAATACTAAATTTGTCCTCACTGAACCTGAGAGTAAAATTTTACTCATTTTGATTATTTTTTAATTACTTATTTTGGGTTTCGTTACGTAAAATAAAATAAGTTGGAGAAACACACAAATCTGGGGCTAAAATACTGGAAAAATCGCCAAAATGCGTCTTCTGAAATACGATGATTTCAGTACAGAAATATTAAATGATCACGTAGGTATATAATACTTACGTACCGTGTTGGCGTGTATTTACAAATATTAATATTATGATGATGTTTATTGTGATAGCAATTATCTAAGTAATAAGCAATAATCTAAGTGCATTTTTTGGGAGGCGTGCAAATTGCAAGATTATTATCTCCTGCATGTTTAATATGATTGATGTTATTTCAACAGTATGGTTGTGCAAACTCTGGGCCTGCGGGGGTTATTATTGCACCTCATTTTTTTTTTGAGAAAGTTTATTTGAGTTTGAGTGATGTTACTTTTCCTTATTCAAACATGGTGGACGGCACTTTTCAGTTACTTCGAGTGCAGTGTTCTTGATATATTTGCATGGGATTTATTTACAAATACTCTATGGAGTATAAATTGTGTAACGTGCCACATTTTTTTTTGCTGTGAGCTCAAGCACAGTATAACTTTGAGTTTTTACTACTACTGCTACTACTATTTTTCCTTATTCAAACCCGATGGTGATGATCAGCCGAGCGGGCACTGAGCCGAGCAGTTACACCAAGTGCAGTGTATCATCGCGCTGATAATTTTTATTATTTCATGCTTTTCTCAATTGTGATGCCGAAAACGGCTAAATATTAGAATTTTGAGTCTGCTTTAAAAATTGTAGGAAAGCTCGCGAACTGTGCGTTTAATAATCCCGATCGATAACAGTCCAAACGCGAAAACGTTAAAACAATCGTTTGTGCTGGAGTGGGATTCAAACCTAGAAACTCCAATTCGGATACCTTGGCGGCGTACCGTAAGATCAATCATCTCACCTTCATGTAATAAAATGATCAAATATACTACGGCGAGGGAATTACTTATTTAGTGCCATATGCACCATTAGTTGCGGAATGAATGTATGAATTTCCTATGTGTAAATTGAACTATAATAACATTATTTTGAAAAATCTTATGTACATTGGGGTACAAGGAAAAAAGTAATGAAAAACGTGCCATCGCGGTGATGTAGGCTAGTGCTGCACGAATATAGCGCCATATTAGATACTCCTGTGGCAATAATAGATATTATATTTCTTAATCCTTAATAAATCCTGTTTGCAAAGTGCATTCCGTTTACTAGCGACACGATCGGCTAAAATGATTTCATCTACAGTCCTATAACGTACTAAAATTAAATACAAGAATATGGAAATATGAAAATATCAATCCCGATTAACCTTAATTTCATGACATAGTGAGAATATTAGCATACTTTACGTAATTCTCAGTATCTTTCATTGATTTCAGCCTCAGTAATGTAGTGTTAAATTTACTGTTCTGACAGGCTCAAGGTTTGACTCCCAGTTTAATTATATTAGTGTTATTGCCCGCCTCGTAGTATAGTGCATTGGGCTACCAAGCACAAAGTCGTGGGTTCGATTCCCGGCGGGGTCAATAAGGAATTATTATTTTAATGTGTTTTTTCGGCGGCCTCCGTAGCGTAATGGCTAAGATGCTACACCCACGATACGGATTCGATTCCTGGTGAGAACACAAATATGAGTGCTTTTTTTAAAGCCTGGGTGTTGGTGGTTTATTAAATCAATTTGAAAAAAATTACATCTTTTTATTCACACGCATTCAGTGTTGATTCTCGGTGGGAAATCCTTGACGGAAAACTTTGAAAAGTCGTAATATCTATCATTTATTAAGAACTAAACGAAATTTAAAAATGTTATAAGCTTAGTTAAATGGCGAACTTAATAAAAAAAAATTGTCCGCCTCGTAGCACAGTGGTAGCGCATTTGGCTACCGTGCATGAGGTCGCGGGTTCGATTCCCGTGGGGGTCAACACGAAATATATATTTACATGTGATTTTCACATTAATATTTCATGTGTGATACCTTGGACTGGTACTGAAGCGTAAGACTGATCATCTTACCTTCATGTAATAAAAAATGATCAAGATACACTGCACTTGGTGTACCAATGCAGTGCCCTATGCACCATTGGGTGCGGATAAGGGAAAAAGTAGTAGTAGTAATAAAAAAAAATTGAAAAAAACTTTCAAACTTCAGTTTTCTATTTGTTGTTATTCTATTATAAATATACATTATACATGTAAATTTAAGGATTCTCTGTTATGTATAACCAAAATATAAGTAATAAATACAGGATTTTCTTACTATGCATAACTTATGTTATTTGGAAGACCTATGGTAAAAAGGGTGTCACACCATAATGGGCACATCCGAAGTGAGATAAAACTAGACCAAAATTCACTGAATTAAGTGTTTTTCGGTTATTTTTTATTAATCCGACTTCTTGTAAAATCAGTCTTGCGGACTTTTTCTGCCGTATTCTTTACACACTAGTTTTCTAGTTTATAAAATTAATCTGTTAAAAATCTTGCCAGTTTATTTTAAAATTATTTTTATATTACGATGTTTTTTCTTATATCCTTTTCTGGTTATACGGTACTGTGTAACTGTTTTTAAATGTAAAAGGCCTATGTTGAGGAAACGAAATAAATAAATGTAGAGGAATGAAGGATCAAAATCATCGGTGCATGAATTAAAGTTTGAGTTTTGTAAGGATTTTGTATAAAATGCGATCGGTGACGTCATCGATCTCACGTAAAACCCGAACATGAAATTATCATATTGCGCTCATTAATCATCCGGACAAACGGACTACACCGATAGTTTACAAACAGACTACACCGATAGTTTACAAACGGACTACACCGATAGTTTACAAACGGACTACACCGATAGTTTACAAACAGACTACACCGATAGTTTACAAACGGACTACACCGATAGTTTACAAACCGATAGATAGTTTACAAACGGACTACACCGATAGTTTACAAACGGACTACACCGATAGTTTACAAACGGACTACACCGATAGTTTACAAACGGACTACACCGATAGTTTACAAACGGACTACACCGAGTTTACAAACGGACTACACCGATAGTTTACAAACGGACTACACCGATAGTTTACAAACGGACTACACCGATAGTTTACAAACGGACTACACCGATAGTTTACAAACGGACTACACCGATAGTTTACAAACGGACTACACCGATAGTTTACAAACGGACTACACCGATAGTTTACAAACGGACTACACCGATAGTTTACAAACGGACTACACCGATAGTTTACAAACGGACTACACCGATAGTTTACAAACGGACTACACCGATAGTTTACAAACGGACTACACCGATAGTTTACAAACGGACTACACCGATAGTTTACAAACGGACTACACCGATAGTTTACAAACGGACTACACCGATAGTTTTGAGATTTTTGTTTTATTTTTCTAGATTTAGAGAAAAATTCGGTGTTAATGCCCGTTGTACAAAAAACAACGTTCTATGTATATACTCGTACACTTCATATTAAGATCTCACTGCATGTTTTATAGCGGTCATTCGGCATTCTCATCATGTTTCAGTATGTCGAAAGTTATTTCTCCCTAGCAATAAGCTCGCTAATGCACATTTATATTTTTATTGACAGTAAATTCTTGGTAGAATTCTTGCATAATGAAATAACCAGCTACTTCCTTACTATCTTCACAGCCAACCATTAATATAAAGTTACTTATAAATTATTACATAAGAACATATTATATGGTATTTCAGAAACTTACCTAGGTTTACCGCGGGTTCGATTCCCGATGGATTTCAATACGAAATATTTATTTAAATATATTTTTCACATCAATATATATTTCATGTGATACTTTGAACTTGCTCTGGGGCGTGATGCCTTGTAAAATAGGCAAGCATTTTGTTTATAAACGATTTTATCCACGTCGTACCGACCTGCAGCTACATGTCGATATTATTGATGATCCCTGCCTGCTGGTGCATATGGCACTACTTTGGTACACCAAGCGCAGTGTATCTTGTAAATTTAAATATTTTGAATCATCATAAAAATGCAAACGTCTCCTTTTACTTAAAAAATGTAATTTGTAATTTAAAAAAAACTTTGGCTTGCAGTCGAAAAAATATGATTTGAAATTCTCAGTAAAATAGTATATTGCGCATTTGTTTGAAGATACTTACCTAATTAACATATATAATATGATGATTTGGGTTTGATAGGAGCTTGCTGACTTCGCAATAAAGCTGCCTGTTCACCGAGGTAAGTGAGTTGTCATGAAATTATCTATTTTTATTAAAATACCAATCATAAATTACATACAATTACGAGCAGTAAGCAAGCATTGTGATACAATGTAAGGGCATAAAATAAATTATTGGCATTGTTATGTCCATACCATAAATAAATCCCCATTATTATTTTAACCTTAATGTTTGTCTAGTAATTGGTTGTGGTAAGTTTATGCAGAATGCAAGTTGGTAGCTAAAACAAATAATGGATATAGGTATTCATTATCTAATTTAATTTTCTGGTTTCTCTGAGCGGTTAAATAACTACCCTGAGTTAACCAAATGAACTTAATATTTTTACAAAAATACTATACACTTCTTCAAATAACACTAAAAACTACTACAACTATTACTTTTCGTTATCTGCACGCAATGGTGCATAGGGCACTGCATTGATACACCAAGTTTGGCGAATCTTGATAAATTGTTACTTGAAGGACAGTCCAAAGTATTACATAATAATTTAATGTGAAGAATCACATTCAAATAAATATTTTATATTGTTCCCGTCGGGAATCGAACCCGCACCTCATGCATGAAAGCCCAACGCGCTAACTACTACACCATGAGGCGGACAATGTAAATTGTGTAATGTTTATTTTTCGAAAAACAATTAAAAAAATATTTTTTTGGCCCGACATTTTTTTTTAAGAACGTGTAGATATATTTATGATTATTGATTGTCATTTTACAATCAATAATCAGGCTTTATGTAAGTAATATAATTGCATACGGTAGAAATATCATCTCAATCGTAAGAGTAATAAATTTCTTATGCAAAATAAATTAATATAAATTATTGGCTTCAAGAATTTATTACTAACTTGATCGTGCCAATTATGGCTCTTTATTATAATTTATTATTGGCCGCCAATGAGTTGCATTTACGCCTTAATGAAAAATGCATCAATCCTATTGAATGCATCAATATTATCTGGGATTGAAATGCAACTTGGAAATTGCATCACTAATAAATGCATGTAATGATTTTGCATTTATATTCCTACGCCACATCCAATGGAAAATCATGCATTTATAATTATTTAAATAGATTAACTATAAAATGTTATTGTTCATCTAAACCAGATAATGCGGATCTCGTAAAATTATGAGTAAACCATATTATTTTAATTTGAGGTTTGTATTGGATTTTAACCATTGTTATTGGCTGTCTATATAATTAAATTTGTTTTGAAAATCGAATCATTTCTTAAATTCTATTCCAGATGTCCAATGCTGACAATCCGTGGACAAGCTTGGGAAGACTCACAGCTGGCGTCCGATCGTTTGGAGATAGTTTGTGTAATCCATATGCTTCGCATAGGTCGTGAATATGGAATGATGGTTATTATGAATCAAATTACACCTAATTTGAACACTTGGGAAGCTTGTATAAACTCAGAAGTTGGTACATAATAATCATTCTCTATGTGGAGCATATTATATTGGTTCCACAAACTGCCTTCAGGTCACCCTGCATCCTCTCAAGTAATTTTGATAAACAAACATTGAAATCGAATTCATCATTTCGTTAATTTCTTTGCTGGCAATAATTTTCCACACAAAGTGATGAAATTGATCTTGATATTTTTATGCTAAGCACCCAGGATCTCAGTGGAAAACGTAGTATAATATGGCCTAGCCAGCCGAAACGTCTCCGCTTGATGACAGTATGTACATCGATACCAACGCATTCAATCGATTAAAAAAAAAAAAAATTATTTCGTGTTTTAACTAAGAACTTATTACAATAATTATATGTACAATATTAACACTTAACGCTATACCTCACCAATTAAAAAGACAAGCTCTTGTGCTTGGAGATTACGCTAAAGTAAATAAGGTTAATTAAATAATTAATCAAGGTACCTAGCAGATCAGCAATTAGGTAAGCAAAATAATAGTGATTATTTCGTTTTAAAAATAAATGCTTTTTTTTTTGTTCAAATTTAAATGGACTTAAAACATCTTTCTATGATCATTAATCACATAATTACCCTGTAGTTATATTGATTTATTCGTTTTTGCAAATTGTTCAATAATTGTATAGTATCCATAAAGCGAGCGGACATAGTGCAATATTATTTTATAAATTCAACTGTACAATATTATAATCTCTACATACATCACTCTCACACGAGAACAATTCATTTGTTCAAATTAACCAACAATCCGCAAATAGACAAGATTAAATTCAGCAGGATAGGCGGTTGCATACATGAAAATACATAAAAATTATAATATCAGCATTATGCTCTGGTACCCATATTGTGAAAAGGCAATTAAAGTGTAACCTTTCATACAATGTAACATATACATGGGAAGTTTAATGCTACTGTAATTTATAACGACAATTAATTATACAGAATTATGCTGATAACATAATTTAAAAAAAAAAAATAATTTCCCTTGTAAAGTCATCATCGTCGTCATTATACCATATCCGCTACGTATGAGGACCATATATGGATTCTAAAAGCTGCCTCCAAGCCAAGCGATCGGCCGCCAGCTCCCGTGCATCCTCCCAAGTCGGGTCCACGTCCCGCAGTTCTGACGGAAACAACGACAACAGTGGACGTCCAGGACACCGAGAACCTGATGCCTTGTAAAATAGGCAGGCATGGTTATGGTTAAGGCTCTCGGGAGGCATCGTGTATAATATAGTGTATGTAATGTATTTGAAGTCAGAAAAAACCCATGCATGTGCGTTTTTTATATCAATTTTCTTATACGAAACCTCATATTATAAACCATTGATATGATCAGATTTTTTGTGCCAGCAATATTGGTTTTCGCCTTTCACTAAAGCTATAAATTAATACTAGTTATTAGAAAATTTCATTAAATGTCAATCCTCGTGTTCATATTTGTTTAAACTAATTAAACATTGTATGTTTGAATGAGATTTAAAGATTGCTTGACGGGCGAGAGGGCGTCATCGACAATGATGAATGATCGTGGAAGAATTTATAAATAATTTAAAAAAAACGACTCGCTATCAGCCAAATTGGCTATGAGACCGGTCATAAATGTGTCATCAAAATTTATTGATCCGTTTGTTTGTACTATTATTATTTATTAAATTTCAATGTGTTGGACAGGCACCTTTCTATTAAATTGATCATTGAGAATTAAAACGTCTAACCAAATAAAAAATTATGATACTTAGACTGATATTTTTGTTTCAAACAATAAGCACTCTCAGAGAATAGTTACAGAACTAAAATAACTTCGTTTTATATCAGTTTGAATCTTTCGCTACTTAATATATATTCTCGCTTTTTCTGGTTTTCTATTCAATAATTCCCCAAATTTGGTCACCTGTAATGAGTAATGTAAGTTTTGACACATATAATTTTTACATAAATAAATATAAATATATTTTTATATAAATAAATAAAATTAATATGTAATTTAGAAGACAAGCAACTTTGATTGGCAATTGGCAACCGGGTTGTGATCTGTGTATGTATTTAGAAGCCTTAAGTTCAAATTTAACTAATTCAGTTAATTTTGACAATTTAAAGGAAGCCTCGTAACTGAAATATTTAGGATTACTCGTAGATACTAAGTGAAAAGCGCATTATATTTATTTGAAAAATATTTTTTGTTGTTGTTTTTTTTGTTATTATATTTATTTATTACTATATAATTTTTACATAGACTAATATTATTACATTACACTGAATTTTTTTTTCCTAACTATTCTTATCCTGCTATTACACATTTTTCAATTTAGCTATAATATAATACCTACACTAATATTTTTTCACACATATATTTTTTACACTTAACCCTAAATAACTTTACATTTTGTTCATTTCTTATTTCATCAGGAATCTTCATATACATTTTAATGCCCTTATACATTAGACAATTCTGTGAATTATTTTCTTTTCTTTTCTAATCTTATATCTTTTGAACCTCTTGTTGCATATTTATAAAAAAAGTCATTGTTTTTTTATTTGTATTTTATTTAATAACAATAAATACAAATTTCAGATAAAAACCGGTTTTTTAAGTTATTCAATCGACTATTTTACCAATAACGTAGATATTATCTTATTATAAAGTATTTGAAAACGATTTCGTTAATCAAAAGTTATAATTGCGTTGTATAAGCAATTAGTTAAAATATATTATTTTTAAAACTATTATGGCGATATTATCAGTAAAGCTACTAACAAAGTAGGTTCTCATGGTAAATAAAATTTTATCTGCATAATGCATAATCTTGCAAAGTATTTCTCGTCAAAAAAAATATCGAGACTTTGTCTATTTATTTTCAATAGTCAATAAAAAAGATTCAGTGGTATTACCTGTTCTTATATTACGCTAATTAACTGGAATGATGTGAAAAAATGCAGTGAACGTAAGTTATTTCAACTAAGCTTTTTCAATCTCGGATAACGATGCAACAATTACGTATTGCCGTATTATTTTAATTGAATGGAGAGTTTATTTACGATAAACACTTTCATAAAGTTTTTCTGCTGCGGAATTTGCGATACACTACAGAAGATTAAAATAACGCGATAAAAAGTTATAATAATTATTGTAGCTGCAAGATTGTTTATAAGTTTTTGAACCGGATTTTTAAAAAACCAGTTCAATTTTTTTACAATCCTTAGCCCTCCTTAGCCACTCACTTTTGAATAACTGTTTCAGATTCTAAAATGTTAAGCGTAGCTTTTTTGGCGCAAACTAATTTAATAATATCTTTTGTATAACAAATGAAACCCAGAAAGTGTTACTCAGAATTTTTTCAATTAAAACATATCATATGATATGGTATATGTCTACATCTTTGTAAGGTTATGATTCCTATGATCAGAATTCACATAATTTATCGGGATGAATAATTATTGTCGCCTCGACTATTTATCCTGATAAATAAATAATAACTACTGAACATTTACTGAAATATTAATCGTCAGTAGGTACTGTTCAGAATATTTCAAAATAATACATTTCTATACATCTTACCCGATTAACCTACTTATAATTGTAAAGTATTGCAACAAGATAGTACAGTTTAATTTCAGCGCTGTGACACTAGTTCAGTATAATAAATAAAATATGCAATATTTCTAATTTACCTTGCCAGTTTGGCTTAACTAACTGCTAATGTTTCCCACACTGCCATAATAATATGATATAAATATAATGAGATCGTTGAAGGCAACTAGCCGGGGAGCCAGATGTGTTTAATCTGCAGTTAGATTTTACATTAATTTTACGGAATTAGCGAATTCCTGTGCGGCCATTTTGTAAATAAGCTACTTTTTATAAAATGGCGACATCGCCGCAATAAATATAATGGCTTTAGAATAATAATTACACCAAAATAAAAAATAAGCACTCGTCAAAGATTACAAGTTTGCGTAACGTAAAAGATAAGGTTTATTGAAATATCTACATATTATATGTATGTGCAAATACATACCGAATGATTGCATTGATTTCTGTGAGATATGTGTGTGAAAGAGACTGTGTGCGAGGGTGACAGAAGATGTACGAACGTGTGTGTGTATGTAGTATGTCTGCTGTGTGCCCGTCATTCCCAGTTAGAGCTCTGAGCAGCGTAGACAGTTAAACCGTGTATTATAATAAACCCGTTAATATTGTCACAGCCGTGTATTACTAAAAGCCCCCATACCAATACATCACAATTTCTTTTCTGTCACACAAAATCAAATGTAGGATAAATTATGTTGTTGTATCTGGTTTTGTCTTTTTATGCAAATATAGGTAGTAATACTAGCATAATCTTCCTCTTTTTCCCTTTACCTGCAACTAATGGTGGTTAGGGCACTTTATTGGTATTCCTAGGCACCAAGTGTATAGAGTATAGATCTAGATAACTCATTTCCTACATGGGAGCAAGATGACCAGTTATACGCTTCAGAACAAAAGTCTAGAGTATCAGATATGAAACATCAATGTGAAATAACCAAGTATAAAAATACATTTTTCATACTGATCCCACACTGAAAAAAAGACTTTTTCGTCGATGACAAGTAAACAAGCGTTTTATCAATAAATTATTTAATGTTTAATAAGAATTACCAACAATTTGGCTATCTTCCTGTTAAAAAAAGGGCAGTAATATTTCTCATAAGGGACTTAAATTTTTGGATACAAATTATTCTCAGTTGCCTGATAAATCATTTCGCCGATACTTTTATCAGGACGCCGAACGATATTATCAGAACCCTAAGTAATATTATTAGAACGCTGTGAATTCATAGGCGACATTTTTTTTCTCTCATGCATCGTGAGCAGAACGCAAACCTGTCACATGCACGGTAACCCAACGTGATAACCACTGCACCACGGGGCAGACTTAAGTAAAGGTTTCTGATCGTATGTAAATAAAATAAATAAAATGCACCTTTCATATCTGCATCGCTTTATGTGCAAGCCATGCGCAGTGCCTGAATTTGCAATCTCCTTGATTCTGGTTGTTGGTACAGCGATGTTGGCTCTGAGATATATTAATTATGTTGATATCAGATTCAAGAAGGAGTGTCTACCCGTTTATCTGTTTATCTATCGACATTCGTGGGAAGACAAGTGACGCTGTAGATTGTAGATGGTAAATCCCTTATATATCCTGAGAATAAAGTATGAACAACGCCTAGTTACAGATTTCAAAATTGAAATTTAATTTTTTAAAGTTAGTCTTTTTTATATATTTTTTATTTTTATTATTTCTTGGAATAGTGTTTATTAAATACTAATGTAAAATGCACTCTAATATTAACATTCATATTTTATGAATAGTTAGTTCATAAATGCACAATTCGTCGGCAGCTTGCGTCAGAGCTGAGGGACGTGGACGTGACTTGGGAGGATGCACGGGAGCTGGCGGCCGATCGCTTGGCCTGGGGGCAGTTGTTGATTCCACATGCTCCACATAGGGAGCGGATATGGTATGATGATGATGATAATTCATAAATGATCAAGATACACTACACTTAGCGTAACAATATAGTGCCCTAAGCGGATGAAGGAAATGATTATGATGATGATACACTAACCTCATAAGCGAAAAGGCTGTTTTAATTTTTATTTTAATTTTTAATTAATTTAATTTTTATTTAATTTAATATTTAATTTTTTATCCCTAATAAATGAATCATTCAAACTATGTACGTAAGACATTTTGGCGTTTTCAAACGATTGGTTGCAAAAGGAACTATTATTTGAATTTAGTCATGACTTAAACTTTTTTAGGTGCAACCGGGTATAAATGAGTCGTCGTTCTGCCAAGAATAATTTATTAAAAATTTCAAGGAATTAATTCGTAATTACCGTAATGTTTTCAACAGCATTTAAATGAATTTTCTCATTTCATAGCGTACCGACTGTTAATACTTGATATTCTCCAATATCTAAGCTGAAACTAATTACTTCCTTAGAGGATTGGCGATTTCCTTAAAAGCCTCCCGCTGAGTCCTACAAGACTATAGTCATTATAGTCTGTCTGTCAAAAGGTTAAACATGTTATGAGTTTGCTTGTTTAAAATGGAAATACTATTATAATAGATACCCAATGAGAAAATGGAGTGTACAATACATTTAATGGCTTAATAACATTTAAACCAACATCTTATCGAATATAATTTTGTACTTTGATAGATGGAAGTTATTCAGATAAATTTACAGCAAAAAACAGTTCAAGAATAAACTAAAAACAGACAATCGATAAACTGTAATATTACGAGTATTATTTAGAACTGTTAAGTATGTGAATAAATTAATGTTGCATTTCTAAAAATATCTACTATGCACCCTGATAAAGGCACAAAAATCTTTATAATGCTATAATAATCTGTGCTATATAAAAAAATTGCATCTAGTTAAAACTCTGGACCCATGAAGCGTTTTGGAAATAGGCATACAGATCTGACTCACGCATGCTCTTGAAATGAACTGCTCTATGATAATACAGATATTTAGTTAATAAATACTCGTATGAACAAAAATTATAATAAAAAATCTACATCTACTACTACTACTACTACTTTCCCTTATCCGCACCCTGGTGCATAGGGCACTGCATTGGTACACCAAGTGCTGTGTATCTTGATCATTTTATTACATGAAGGTAGGATAATCAGTCTTACGCTTCAGTACTAGTCCAAGGTAACGCACATGAAATGTTAATATGAAAATCTCACGTAAATAAATATTTCATGTTGACCTCCTAAGGAAATCGAACCCACGACCTCGTGCACGGTAGGCAAATGCGCTGCCACTTTGCTACGAGGCGGACAATAAAAAAAACAGTTACCGAAAAATCTGCACTTTGCCTCTGTACATACATAAATATTTATAGGAAGTGTTATGTTTTTAGCTGACTTATTCTGAAGATTGAAAATAAATTAAAGATATTTCGGACAGGTTATCGAAGCACGAAATAAACATAACGGAGTGTCATCTGGGACGCAATAAGTATATTTTCATTTTAGCAGGTTTCAATTTTTTAATTAGATGGTTCTGGCCGTAATAAGCAGGTGTTCCCGATCGTGGATTATAGCACTGTTCTGCCAGATATGGTCAGAATAGGACTATACAGGATGTTGGAGGGATGACATGCATCAAGAATTGTGTATTATTCCCTTACAACTACTTCCTTGTGCATAGGGCACTGTACACTAAGTGCAGCGAATATTTATCATTTGTACATGAAAATAAGATGATCAATGATTAGTCGTATCAATAAAATAAATTAAAATGAAAATAAATTAAAGATATTTCGGACAGGTTATCGAAGCACGAAATAAACATAACGGAGTGTCATCTGGGACGCAATAAGTATATTTCATTTTAGCAGGTTTCAATTTTTTAATTAGATGGTTCTGGCCGTAATAAGCAGGTGTTCCCGATCGTGGATTATAGCACTGTTCTGCCAGATATGGTCAGAATAGGACTATACAGGATGTTGGAGGGATGACATGCATCAAGAATTGTGTATTATTCCCTTACAACTACTTCCTTGTGCATAGGGCACTGTACACTAAGTGCAGCGAATATTTATCATTTGTACATGAAAATAAGATGATCAATGATTAGTCGTATGTTTCAGGTCAGTCCAAGGTATTTTATGTAAAAATCACATTCGAATAAATATTTCATCTTGGCCACCACTGGGAATCGAACACGCGATCTTATGCATGGCAGCCCAACGCATTACCGCTTACCACGAGGCGAATGAATTATTAAACAACTTTATTTTTATTTCCTCTTTATTCTATCTTGTCAACTGTCATAAAAATGCAGGTAGGAATTTCAAGTTTTCTTGTCTTATTTTGGAGTTATTTATGCACCGGAAAAAAGTTTTTTTTAACAACATTTAACAATATTTAACAACAATGTATTCCTTACCATGTGAAAAAAGTAGGATTACAATATTTACGAATAAATAATTTAAAAATTCCGACATTGTTCTAAATTGGATGATAAAATTAATTTGGCGTATCAATTTTATCAGGACGTCTGGCGTCGAATGATATTATCAGGTGGGTGAATGATTCGTCAGGGAATTACAAATAATTTGTCGAAAAATGTTTTTTTTTTTTTTTTTTTTTTTTTTATTTAAAAAATCTTATAAAACATACATGTCTTATAATCCCAGGAGTTATAAAAACTCATTTTGGGACCGGTATTACATACATTTTTAATTACATATTGCACAATCAAACACAAATAAGAAAGACGATACAAAATTAACACATTCAATCTTAATCCTATACATCATAACTATCATTGAAAAACATATTTAAATACAAATCTTTAAGGGCTCTACTATGTATTGATTTTTTTTTTTTTATTTCATGGGGTAGATTATTATATTGGGATCGAGAAATGTTCATAAGGGATTTTTTACCGAATTTTGTGGATCGAAATTTTGGAATGTGGAGGTTTTTTGAATAACGTGTATTGTGACCATGAAGCTCAGAGTTAAAATTGTGTTTCAAACGTGTATGTGCTGAATGATTCAATATGGTAAGTATGGTATTTGTGATTTCATGTAATGGTATTACTTTGAATGGGAGTATTTCTGTCTGGCGATATATTTCTTTTACATGTGTATCCCAGGGTATCCCTAAAATATTTCTCAGAGCCCTGTTCTGGAGAACTTGAATTTCGGAAACCTGTTTCTTGGTAGCAAAACCCCATATACATGACAAATATACAAGGTGAGAATGTATCATAGCGTAGTAAATAGAAAGCAAAATATTTTTTGGAAGTAAACCCCTGAGTCTGTACAAAACTCCAGTTACAGGGGCTATCTTTGCTTTGACATGATCAAATTGATAACTCCATGAGAGTTTTGAGTCTATGAATAGTCCTAGATATTTAGTTACGTTGGTCATTTCAATCTGAGTATTCCTTAGATAAATATTGAGGGATATGTTTTTTTTGTTCCCAAAAAGCATGCATGAAGTTTTTTTCACGTTTAAGCTTAATTTGTTTATTCTTAACCAGTTTGCTAGATGAGAGATATCTCTTTGCATTTTATTTTCAAGTTCGTTTATCGTGCGACAATGATAGAATACTATAGTATCATCAGCATACAATTGTAGAACACCTTGTATGCCCCATGTAGTCACATCGTTTATGTACACAAGAAAAAGTAGAGGACCGAGAATTGAGCCTTGAGGTACACCACAGGTTATCTCCCCCAGCAATATATTATGGTCAACAGTGTCGAAAGCTTTTTTCAAGTCTATAAAAAATCCCTGCTGCGTACTCACCATCATCTAGGTATTTTTGAAGATTCGATATAAAATCATATGCCGCACATTTTGTATTTGAACGCTTTCTGAAACCATATTGTTGGGATGCAAGAAGATTATTTGAAACTAGATATTTAGTTAACCTATCCTTAATGACTTGTTCAAATATTTTTGAAAAAAACCGAAAGTACAGAGATTGGTCGGTAATTTGAGACATTTTTTTTGCAATCGCTTTTATAGACTGGAACGATTTTTGCTATTTTAAGTTTATCTGGGAAAAATGCCACTCAAGAGCGAATCATTTACTAGCAAAACAAGGTGATCGGCCAACTGATTTTTACAAAATCTCAAGAATGGCTGGAGTCACTCCATCTAGGCCAGGTGCTGATCGTTTTTTTAAGATTAGAGATAAGACGCAAATTTCAGACTTATTAGTTCTATGCATTAAAGAAGGAATGAGTTGCTTTTAGGAGCAGTACCAAATTGTGTTTTACATCATCAGGATAAGATGTTATTGTGTTTGCTAAGTTGCTGCCAACTGTTATAAAGAAATTATTGAACTCTGTGCAAATCTGCTTTGGATCATTGATGTCAAGATTGTTAATCGATAGACATTCTATTGGTGTTTTTTTATTTAGGGGAGCATTTGATAGTATTGAGTTTATCGTTGACCATGTTTTTCTAGGATTACTAATATTCTCTTCAAACATTTCCGAAAAATATTTTGTTTTTACAAATCTCCTATAATTTGTCACTTTATTTCGAGTTTGATTTTTTTTTTGTGTTAAAAGGGAACTATTAAAAGGATCCACGCTTCCACTGTTTTAAAAGCAAGATTTGTTCTTTGATAAGCGTATCTAGTTTTGTGTCATTACCAGGGGTGTATTAGCTTGTCGTCGGTTTCTATTGTGTAATAATTTTGGTTCAAATTTACAGGAGTCAATCGCACTTTTGAAATATTCAATAAACTTATTATAATTTAGATCAGTACTATCATTAATATTCATAGGGAGACGCGTAAGCTTCCAGATGTTTTTTTAGCATGACATTATTTATTTTTGGGGGATTGATTTTAATAAAGTAGGTAAAGTATGGTAAATCGATTATTAGGGTTTAACGGGTAAGGCTATTTAGGAAGTCAAGAATTAGAATATTATGGTCATGAGTGGGTGGTCAATATTTGAGATAGTGGCTGATATATTTTCTCTATTAGATACAATGTGATCTAATTAGAGAGGCCACTTGTTTCCGTGGTTCTGGTGGGAAAATTCGTATTGCATATAAAAAAGTTGAACGAGAGTAATGTATTTATGTATGCTGTCGGAAGACTGTTGTAATTTTACTTAATGTCGATATTGAAATCTCCTAGACTTATTGTATCTGTGTGTTCTTGTTGAAGCTTCTTTATTGACTGACCGGTTAGCATTATGGCGGGGCGCGGGGGTTGCTAGTATCGCTACACCCCTCCCCACCTAGTTCAGACATACATAATAATACAAAAAAATTAAAAAATCATTTTAAACATTTCAATAAAATTGACATCCTGTATATAAGCGATTGGTAACATCCTTATCTCTATTGTTTCATTTGACACTGTGTTTATAATTTCTTAATTCGAAGAACTTTTGTCTAACTCATTTGGCACAAAGGAATACTCAAGTTACATGATAAATATTGCACTATGGTATTCACTACTTAATTAATCTTGTTTATTTTTAACACAAAAGTAAGCCAGCAAATATATATGAAGTTACACTGTAATATCTTTTTAAAACGTACTCATTAAAACTGTTTGTTAGTTTCTCGGGGGAGCTACGGTCACGTGAGACCTAGCCTCCCTCCTTGCCTGGACCTCTTGTGTTACCTGGCCCACCAGGTATTTTTATGGCAGCGTTTCCAGATCCAATAGACGATGCCGCCGACGACGAGAAAACAAATTATAACCATCATGGTCATGTTCATGCTCCAGATCTGGTTCCCCGTATCACTATTACTTCCCGCCTGGGCGATAACCACTTCTTCCTTCGACTCCGAACTGCTCATGTTCTTAGTACTTTGTTTCGGGTAGTTTACGCGAACCTGACGGGCTTCCTAATGCTTCTGCCAGATCTTGTAGTCACGGGTAGTCTATTTGGTATTCCGCTGATTTCGCTTTTCCCATGTGAAAATTCGTTGGCGTGCTGACACGGATATTCTGCCGGAATGTTTCTGAATTCCTTTTATTGTTATCAGGTACTAAAATAATTTGCTGACTGTACACATTTGTCCGAGGCGTCACTCCCTGTCTTAGTGTTCTCTAATAGGAATGCAGGTTTAACTCTATCAATGGTCACGTTGCTTTCTTTTTGGTTTATTAAAATTTTGAAAATCTTCTCGTTTCTCTCTAAAACTCTGTACGGGCCTTCGTACGGTGGTGTAAGGGCCCTCTTGGTTTCGTTGCGTAAAAATACATGGGAGCAAAACTTTAAGTCGGGATGTTGGTAAGCATTCCTGCTCTGTGCTGTTCTATTCGTCGGAAAAGATGCCTTATAAAAACGATTTATTAGGTTTTTAGTATACTCAGTGTCGTTGATTTTTGGCTTTGAAGGCGTAAAAAAAATCTCCTGGCAGTCTCAATGATGTACCATAGATCATTTGAGCTGGACTGTAACCTATATCTTCTTTGAGTGATGTGCGTAGGCCTAACATTATTATTGGCAACTCCTGCACCCATTGCGTGTTGTGTTCACATTTAGCCATGATTGCTGCTTTAAGTGTTCTGTGATATCGTTCCCACTTTCCCATTTGCCTTAGGGTTATACGCCGTGGTGCGTTTTTTTTCTATCCCTAATATCTTTGTTAGTTGGCTAGGTGTGATTCCGTTTTTCTTTATGCAATAGCCCAGGAAGTTAATTTCTTTTTTTCCAAATTCGCATTTGCTTGTGTTAATTGTTAACCCATATTCGTTCAAACGGGATAATACTAATTGAAGATGCGTTATATGCTCCTCTTCGTTAGCTGATGCAATTAGAAGATCGTCCAGATATGCAAAGACAAAATCTAATCCTCGTAAAATCATATCTATAAATCGCTGAAACGTCTGAGCCGCGTTACGTAATCCAAAGTTCATTTTAGTGAATTCATATAATCCAAAAGGTGTTAATATTGCTGTTTTTTGAGATATCTTCTGCTGCTATTGGAATTTGATGATACGCTCTGCATAGGTCTAATTTCGAAAAATATGCTTTGTTTATTAAGTGCGTACGTGAAATCTAATATGCGAGGTATCGGATAACGGTCTGGGACTGTTGCTGCATTCAGCAGACGATAATCACCGACTGGCCGGATATCTCCGTTTGTTTTATAAACAACATGTAGTGGATTCGCCCACGGACTGTTTGATGGTTGACAAATACCTAACTCTAACATGTTTTGGAATTCCTCCTTTTGCTGCTTTGTATTTCGCCGGATTTAACTGCCGCACTTTTTCATGTACGGGTGGTCCGGTGGTTACAATGTGGTGTCGAATATCATGTTTGGGCGCTTGTTTGATGGAGTCCGGTCTAGTTAGGTCAGGATAATTCAAATAACAATTTATGATAAGGATCGTTAATGTCTACTGCATAAATACCTCTGTCTTCATTCCATTTACTGATGGATGTTTTGGTGTTTAGGGTTGTCTCTATCCACCAATTTTCTTCCGCGTAGATCCACCATTAAGTTCCGCGCTCGTAGGAAATCTGCTCCAATAATTGATCGCTGAACGTCCGCGACCGTAAAAGTCCATCTGTAAGGTCTGCGTAGACCTAAATCCAAAATTAAGGTCTTTTCACCATATGTGTTGATTTGGGTTCCATTTGCGGCGTATAATTTGTAGTCTGTTGGTTTACTCCCTAGGCGCCCGGATCGTGCTAGCACTGAAATTTCTGCCCCCGTGTCGATTAGGAAACTTGTACCACTATTTCGCTCCGTGATGCATAGACGAGATGTCCCTTCGGAGCCGACTATCTCGATCGTCGGCGTCCTGCTTAGTTTTCCGACTTCACATAGGCGCATGGTTCTTGGCATCTCGTTGCTTTATGCCCAAATTTGAAGTGATACCAGCAAAGGTATGTTGGGTCTCCAGGTTGTGGTGCTCGGCGCCGGCTTCGTGAGTTAGAGCCGTCCCGAGATCCGGTAAATGAACCTCGACGTTCGCGTCCTCTTTCGCGCCCTCTGTACTGTTCCCTGAGGCTAGCTACCTCTACCTGCAGTTCTTCAATTTTTTTAATCAACATTTCAGTGGCCGTGTCCACCCCTGGTTGTGCTTTAACTTCAGCTACTTCAGTATTGCGAATAGCGTCCGTTATTTTGTCGGCAATTTGGGCCAACATCTCAACATCTGTTACATTGCTCACTGTGAGCACGGCGCGAACTGTTTGTGGTAGGCGGCCCATCCACAGGATTTTTAACGTCTCGTCTGTCAGTTTGTTGAACGCCAATTCTTTCATTCTACGAAGTAATTGCGAGGGCTTCTGGTCTCCCAACTCTATTTCACCAATTAATTGCTGTAGCTGCCTTGTTTCACTTTCTTCATAAACCTGTAACAGTCTGTTTTTCACTGCCTCATACTTATTGTCCGCTGGTGGATTGTTCAAAATATCACTTATCTGACTTAGTTCATTCTTGCCCAATTTGGCCACCAACAAAAAGTACTTATTAACATTAGAAGTTTTTGAGGCGCTAGGATTGCCTCTATCTGGTGGAACCACAACCTTGGCTGTTCCACCCAGAAGTCAGGCATTTTAGTGGCCAGACTAACTTTCATCACTTCTTGTTGCTCTTGTTGCACATTAAAATCCATAAGCTCAGAATCACTATCGTTCGCCATTTCGAGAGTTTATTTTATTTTAATATCAAATTAACAACGCAATAAAATACTAACACCGTTATCGCGAGGTTAAAAGAAACAATCACTTATTTATCAGCTATTCAAAGTATCGGGTTACTATTCTCAGCGCACCGAGCGTGCCTAATCTGTCTTAACGTCGGGGTCACCACTGTTGGGATCTCAAATGAATAAGCGTGTGTTCTTGTTGAAGCTTCTTTATTGACTGACCGGTTAGCATTATGGCGGGGCGCGGGGGTTGCTAGTATCGCTACATGTATATACATTGCAACACCACCTCCTCTTCCATTGTTTCGAGAGGCAAATGTTCCTTGATAGCCACTGATGTTGTAGAATGACTCATCTCCGTCGTTCAGCCAAGTTTCAGTTATGACAAGAATGTGGATGGTGTCTTGTATTCCCTTCAGCATTTCTTCAATTTCATCGAATTTATTCCGAATGCTCCTCGCATTGATGTACGTAGTTCTGAAGCAATTTTTTGTAGGCTTATAATCTTCTATATTGAAATATTTAAGTTCTTTTTGTATTCCCTTGACAACTGCTTTTAGGACATGTCGCCATAGTCTACTTTATCTCTGGCTCGAGTATCCATTAATTCCAAAATGGACAATCAGAGCTAGTAGCTCGATGGCTTTTATATTCATTTTTTCCGCAGTTGCAGCATTTGGGTTGTTCATTTTTGTTAGGGCATTCAGTATATTTATGCTCCTCAGAGCAGTGGAAGCATTTTTCTTTCTCGTTGCACACTCTTTTAGTATGCCCAAAACCCATACATTTATAACACTGCATCAAAGGAGATTTATCGTCCACCGTTAGCCTTTGGTATCCTATATTCACCTTGTTTGCATCAGTTAGGATTTTCCAGTTCTGGGGAGAAACTTCCAGGATTAAGTTGCACAAAAGAGGGTTTCTTTGGTTGGTTTTATACTTAATACAAATTTTTTGACTAAAATCTATATTTAGATGCTTATTTTGCATCTGAAGCGATTCTATTATCTCGTCATCTTTAGTATCCTTCAAAACACCTTTGATGATTACCAGTGGGCTGTGCTGTTTACTATCCGCAATAGTAATATCCGTATCTTTAAACCCTTTTTGAGCTCGTTTGTGAATTTATTTTTATCTTCCAGGGAAGGCATGGTAACAATCACTTTGTCTGCCGTTTTCCTCATTCTTGTGACTCCAATCCCCAGAGAACGTACGTTTATTTTGTTTTTAATTAATTTATCAGATCTTCTCTCTTGTTTTTGGGATCCTCACCATCGGTACTAATTACAATAGCATAGTGTTTTTCTTTAGGTGGCATTTTCGAAACTGCTCTGGCGTATGACGTCTCCTTCTTGTCAAATTTTAGTTTTAGGTCTTCTACATTTTTTGTAAGCAAAACAATCGATTTATTTATTTCGTCTAGTCCACTTTCTCTACCTTCAGGAGTTGACGAAGAACCAGATTCGGTTTTTTTGTTATCAGGCAAATTATTCAAATTAACCACTGTGGTCAAGTGTTGGATGATGTTATTAACCGCAGCCATAAGAGAAGTCCGCTGTTCTTTGGAAAGTATGTTATTTGCCAATAAATCTTTAATCTTTTTTTGCTGGGTTTTAGCATCTTTTAGTCTATCGCTGGACGACAATGGATTTATGTCCAATTCACCACTGCCCGAGCTTGCGCTAAACCTTCTGATTGATGTCATAATAAATTATTGTATGTTGATAATTTAAAAAATAATATTCTATACAATATTTCCTTGAAAATGTAACAAAGTTCGGAAATTCTATCTCAATTGTTCACCTTTATTAATATTCGGCACAATTAATGACATCTATTGATATTAGTAGCCAATATAATTATTTGTATTGCAACGAAGATTGAAAAATGTAAATAATTTGCCTTATTTGATATTGGTCGCAATTGTGTGACATCTATTGAAAAATATATATAGTTTGATTTTATACCATTTATGAGAGCCTCATTCAGAAACCCACAGATGGCTCTACATACATATGTGCGTAAAAGTGACAGGGCAAAAATTTGTTTTCTTTAAATTGTCAAAATTCTTTTTATTATTTCACTCTTCCAGTTGTAAAGAAACTTACTCCCCACAAAATATGTGTTGAAGTGATTTCTCCGCTACCACTTTGTCTGCTTTAAATTAGGCAACAATATCTTAACACTGCAAAACACTATTTAAACAATGATCCGCGATTTGATTGAACGCAAGTACATTAAACGTCAAACTGCGTCGTAGCTATCATTGTTGTTGATTTCTTAATTGTTGATTTCTTAATTCGTTATCACGGCAACCCTTTTTTAACAGAATTACGAATAAATTCTTAGAAGGTTGTAACTTTCTTTGTAAGTAGGTAGTAATTATCTTCATTCGAGGGTTATTCATATTTTTAAATCACATATTCCAATATTGCCGTCCAATGACAGAGTGCAAAAACCAACATTTTGTTTACAAGAAAATATTGTGAACATTTTACCTTTAGAAGCTCTAAAGACTTTACTTGACTTTTTTTGGACTAAATGATCTCCGACAAAAATTGTAAGTCGTTTTAAAACTTCCAGAGACAAGATTTTTCGCCTCTTTTGCTCTTAGACAATTTTTTTTTTTTTTTTTTACTTAGTTGCCTTTTAGTGATCGAATGGTAGAATAAAACGGATCAAAATTAAATCACCATGTAAACATTATATACTATAGTTCTGCCCGTATAAAGTGTAAAGCCACCACTCCACGCTTCGGTCAGGTCAGAGATCATAATGAAGTCACGCGTGGCCATTTGCTGAATTTACGATGAATGTGCTGAATGCTATACTAAAGGTGCGGTTGCCTCGTGCCCAAGAATACTATCATAATTTCTGTTTTTTTTCTTCATATAAAATCTGTGTTGTGTAAAAATATTGCTTTTTATTTCATATAAAATCAGCGTTGTACAAAAAATGTTTAATGAATAGCAAATAATATTATAGTATAAAACTTGATTTTTAATGACCGATCAAACTTTAAAAACCGATTTACTCAAAACTGTATTTTAGCAGTTAATGTTTTTTCCTTGTATACCCACGATACTTAAGATAAATTTATAGATTGCAAATTAACAGTTAAATTAATAGTTAATTGGTGGAAATTTTTATATGCTTTACGAGTGTGTTATTCATTCAAATTATACACGGCAGTTACAGAAGACATGTAAAAAAATACTTAAGATCGGTGTTGGCTAGATTTATGTTTGACTGGGTATCTCCGTTGTGGTGTTGAGAAGCAATAGAAGAAGAAGAATGGATAGTAAGGTTAAGTGACCCCCATGTTTGCGGCATTATAGTGACCACATACCGCGTGCTTTTAAGCGCCCGTTAATTAACCGCCTTTGAACAGGTCATTTCGAAAATACGGTAAATGAAAATTATTTCGTGTAATGGCGTTCTACCCTTTTCTTTTCTATGCATACTTATACTTCGTGAAATTGTAGGCACGAGCTGCCTCTTCTTTACGCCAGGCGGCCCTGCGGGATCCTGCCGTCCTGATAGACCGTCGATGACAATCTTTCGGATGTACCTACTCGGCGAAGCTGATGGATGCGGGACTGGCGTGGCTGGGGCGATAGTGTTAGTTGGCGTCAGGATCTCCGAGAGGGGTCTAGTAAATGATGTCGACACATGCTCCACATAGAAGCGAACGTGGCGAAATAAGTGTGATGTATTGGTATGGGGGCTTTTAGTGATACACGGCTGTGACAATATTAACGGGTTTATTATAATACACGGTTTAACTGTCTAAGCTGCTCAGAGCTCTAACTGGGAATGACGGGCACACAGTAGACATACTACATACACACACGCGTTCGTACATCTTCTGTCACCCTCACACACAGTCTCTTTCACACACATATCTCACAATAAGAAAATAAGAAAATTACAGTACCTAATAATTTATGACACAATGCTTTCATGGGTTATTATTCCGTTCAACCGTGTTGCAACACAAAGCCCAAAACAGGGAATAATAAACCCAGAAAAGAATTATCTGAATTCGGAAGATCGTGAAAATCTACGAATTTTGGTCATTTATGATGTTTTTGAATTGACTAGTTCATTTAGAAATACCGTTTTTCTGAAAGGCCAATCTTCGGAGTGTTAACCACACAAAAACAATCCTATAGAATTTATGGTTTTAATTACCTTTTAGTGTGCATTCTAAGCTGAGATGTTTACTTTCCACGCCGAGGAATTATTACTGACTCTGGAAAGGCCAACGTAAGTATGTAGGTTCGCGTTGTAATGTTATTCCGCACTTTTCACGTTTTAACATACCTCCATTTACTATTTAATAAGTGCCTTTTGTTAGTTAATTAACATTCTGTTAATTGAACCAAAGGCTAAATCAGGGGTAGACAGACCACGGAATGTGAGCCATATATGTTTTTTAATGAATTTACGGCTCTCTAACTGCAAAAACAGAAAACTTTCTGCTCTGCTTATTTATTCCAGAAAACTGTAATTTGCTGTAAAAATTTGTCGTTTTCTTTCCCGGTTCCAATTATTGGAGATTGCGTCTGTTCCTAGACTTCGATGTTGGATATGGAGTCAAATCACCTGCCTAGTGTCCATCTCAGACAAAACATTAACATTTGTAAAATTTTTAGAGGTTGCACAAAAATTTGTATAAAAAATCATAGGTACGAGTATTAGTCATTTAGAGAGCTTAAGACTTATGCTCGGGAGAGCCTTAACTTGGCTGCCTTTTCTTTTCTAACGGGGGAGGAGGCTTCTTTTCAAAACTCAGCAATCGAACATTCAGAGTTTTTGTGAGGTGCTAGAATTCAGGTCCTTATAAAAAAACAGCATGTGTGCAGTTCACACTGAGAGAGAATGAGATAAATGCAGTATCAGTATCGGTATTGTTATTATTATTGTAATGATGATGATGATGATGATGATGATTGATTATTATTATTATTATTATTATTTATCAATATATCTGTGAAATACCGCGTCAAAGCGCGCCTTCTCCCTCGGTTTTGCTGCTAAATTTTGGGAGTCGAATCTACCTCTTCAGATACATGAATAGAACAAATTCTGTTTTATAGCCTAGGACCTCCACATTATAAAAGTATAATGGGTGCCGGCGATCAACTGGTAGATGTATCTGATGAGGTAGATGGAACTACTGCTAGCCGGCGGAAACTGTGTTCAAAAAACAAACGTCTCGAAAAAGGGAGAAGATTTGTCAGAAAATCCGGTTTTTGTTTTCGAAGATTTAGATCCTCTTAAAATATTTATAAATTTTCTTTTAAAAGTCTGCCGACCCCTGGACAAGATCAATAGTAACCTCACGTAGGTAAGGCTAGAAAGTACTAAATAATCATTAATGCTCAGCCCATACGCGGCGTTTGTGATTAATAATTATTTTCACAGCGGGATTCTTCTAAGTGTTCCCTAATGTGACGGATATTTACATAGAAATCTTTTCACTACAAGTACAAGAAACAAAACATCGACTTTTAAGAAAGTAAATAGGATTTTGTAAGCATTAAAAACACGTGTCACTCAATGAATTGTATTTTCTGCCGAACTAACCTGATGACACTAATTTGAAAACCAAGCGGATTTATATTTCGTCTTTACGGGTTTCCCTTTAAAAATACTCAGTGAAAACTTTTATCATATGGTGAGAACCTGTCTTTGAACACAATTGAATATAATGTGCTTAATATTAAGGATCAATTATTGAAAAACAATGTATCTTTAGTATGTTCTTTTAGAGCCTCATTATTTGAACAGTACGTACCTAATTTATGTACCTACATAGATAATTATTTCTCATTTAAATTAATATGTTTGTATGTGTGAGTACGTTCACTCCTGGCTTATACAAAATAAATAACTCATGTTTCGAATATCTATGTTAGATTAAAAGAAAAAATACTAAAAAATATAAAATATGGACAACGCATTTTAATTTCAACCACTTAAAAATGGGTTGTAAGTAACTCGTGTTTCGATTAATATTTAGATCTATGTCAGATTAAAAGGAAAATACTAAAATATGGATATAATATGGATAATATACCTTACTTAGTAGGACACACGGGAACTTGCGATGGCGGCCAATTGCTTGGCTTAGATGCAGTTTGTGGAATCCGTGTGCTCTACATAGGGAGCGGATATGGAATGATGACGATGATGAAAGTATTGGTGGGACGGGATCAGTCATCCTCAATGTGAATCAAGATTAACATTTTTTTTAAGCCGATCATTTTAAAGGTTCATTGATTGAGAGTGTTGAGCGTAACAGTAATTTTGAATATTAAAAAATAAAAAATAAAAAAAGAATCATGACATTAACAAGCGTAAAAGTCAGTGGCGCACCCATTCGTCGTAGAAAAAACGCGCATAACTATTTTTTATTTGTCCACCTAGTGGTATAGTGGTAAAATGTTGGGCTACCACACATGAGGTCGCGGGCTCCATTCCCGAAGGCGGTCAGTATTAAGTATCTATTTAAATGTAGTTTTCACATAAAAATGTTTCTTATATATTAACTGATCATCTTGCCTTTTTGTATTTAAAAAAAATCAATATTGTGTTCCAATGCAATGCCTTATGCACATGCACATGCCCGTTGGGTGTGTATAAGTGAAAATATTAGTATACCTAGTCGAGATTTAAATATTTTTTATGCATGTCACTGTCGCGCGATCCGCAATGCGAAGTCATCTTTCTGAGCAAAATATACACGGAAAAAATATACACGGAAAAGCACAAACCAAAGACTATCGGAAGAAGTCTAAAGCTTTATCTCAGACGCAAACCTCCTGAAAAGTTTTGTGAAAAAATGTCAACAGGTATCGCTATGGTAAAAATATTTACGTTCACTAAACTATTCGCGAGCTTTCGTACTGAATATTTTTGATAAGAGATGCGGTTTTATATATTTTTACTATCTAGTCAATTTTTAAATTAACATTTACCTAATAACATAATCTTTTCTTTGTACTAAATGTCAATAAATAAACCAAGCGAAAATATTAAGTACCAGGTATTACCTAATTTCTATTTAATTTAATTTATAATTCCATTTGTAAATGAAATAAGATAATACATACTACATACGTAAATTCGTATCATTGACCTACATGCCTAGTATATACATTTATATACTTGTCAGATTTGTGACAGAATTATTACAAAAAGCTTATTGGAAGCACGGATAATCGAGGTTATAAGAATTCTTATTGGACGTCTAATGGAAAATAGATATTATAAAATTGTTGGTAAACTAATGTAACTAACTAACCATCACCCTATTTCTCCGTAGGGGTAGGCAGAGATGATAGAACGCCATACCACTCTGTCCTGACATACTTCCTTTGCTTCCTCTACATTCGTACATCTTCTCATGCACACACGCCGATTATTCCGACTTTTTTCACATGTCCACTTTCAGGCACTTGTCGTACTTGGTCATGCCATGTCTCTCTCGGCCTTCCTCTGCTTCTGCGTCCAGGCACACTTGCATTCAAACTTCTTTTAGCCGTTCTTTCATCACTCATTCGCTCCACATGACCAAACCATCGTAAAAGCCCTCTCTTAATTTTGTCGATAATGCTTATCTCAGCCTTGCACTCTGCTCTAATTTCGACATTTGTACACCTATCATACATATTCTTATTATACATTCGCCTGAGAGATCGCATTTCTACAGTATTCAGTCTAATTTCATCCTTCTTTTTCCAACACCACGCTTCACTACCATACATAAGGGTTGGTACCAGAGCTCCGTTGTGTACTGCCAATTATGCTTCTTTCGATAAGTTCTTATTTGCCACTATCGATTTTAAGGCACCATTAACTCTGTTTCCGGCACTACACCTTCTCTCAATGTCTACACTAACTAATGTAAAAATATTAAAATGCTAATGATACCTAATGGAAAAGGTTGGTAAACTAATTGGAAAATATCCAAGTGTGAATAGCTTTTTAGGAAAAGACTTTTTATATAGGTAGGTATACTCAAAAAGCTTAAAGCGCACTTTATACTTTATACGGGACAGAAAACTGTACAGTTTCTTGCGCAGTTTGCAAACTGTCCCGTATAAGGCGAAAACTGTATGAACTAATGAATGGTCGTCGTGACGTTTGGCTGACCTGACATGAAATATCTATTTGTGATTATGTTATTTTCACATAAAAATACTACTTATATGACACCTTGGATTGGCGCTGAAGCATTACACTGATCATCTTGCCTTCATGTAACAAATAAATGATCAAGCACTGCACTTGGTGTAGGTGCAGTGCCGTATGCACCATTGGGTGCGGATAAGGGAGAGTAGTAGATAGTAGTAGGTAGTAGTTAAGAATTCAGTAAATACTTTTGGTCCTGGTACTAGAATCCGTTTCCCCAGATCTTTATGGTGTTTCACAGAGATACGAGGTTAGAGTACCCAATTATATAGTTCCTCTGAATAATGGTGACGTTAATACATGATTTACTCAAGGTACTTGATTTAATAGCGCACGGGGAACTTTTATCTCCACCTAAACACTTTCTTATTGAAAAATTATTGCTTCTTAAGGCATTTTATTCCACTGTCGATAAATTATTCTAACACTTCACGTACCCGAACATGAATCTATGAAAAGGAAGATAATTCGTTACCTTCTTTTTTAGTACAACGTTACAACACATTGTTTTTTTTGAATTTTTTTATTTGATTTATTTCATGATTTTTTTGTTTACAATAAAAATACGCATATACATATCGACGGTGGAAAGGGAAAAATTACTAAGCGACATAATATTTGCAAATGAAAATGATACCTAGCGTCACAGTATTAATATGTCACTTGGTATAATTTTCCTTTGCACATATTATGTCGCTTGGTAACTTTTTCCTTTCCACCGTTGATATTTTTTTTAAATAAACAAAAAATTCCACAAAGGAATAACCTGTTCGTAGGTATACAAAAGACCTATGTCGATGTGAATTTCAAGTAACAATTTTAAATTTAATACTTTATATTTTTTATTAATATTTTATTTTTACTTTAATATTTTAATAAAGATGAAAGAAAAAGATAAATATAAAAATATAAGATAAGATATTATGTACAAGATATATACATATGAATATTTTTTGTGTTAGAATTTAATCCAAAATCATAAATTTAATATTCTCCTTCTCTGTTTTCTTTATTTACGTTTAATGGTGCACTGGACACCATTAGTACACTAACTACTCTGTATCTTGAAAATCTATTGCATAAAATGCAGAACAATTTCCAAAAGCAGTAGGTTATATTGATTTCATTCGCAATTCTAACCCCTTCCTTACGATGAGTCCAAAGATAAACAAGGTTCAAATCAATATTTCATATTGACCCCGTCGAGAATCGAACCCGCTACCTCAAGCATGATAGCCCAACGTGCTAACTACTCCATCACGAAGCGGACAAATTATAAACACATCTTTAATTTTTTCTCACACAAAATTTTGTTTTTATCGACCATGTCAGGTAACTCTGTAGATACGCACTTATAATCGCACTCCATTTCCCAAATGTTAAAAGTGAAAATAATATACAATAGGGTGGATAAAGTATTATTTTTAATAAGCTTTCTACTTTGAATCTCACAATTTATTCGGAATGTTACCGATTTAAAGTGTGTGATTTATTGGCTCTCCATTCAATAGAGGGCGGATTCAACCACGCTGTAAATTATAACGATTACGATTGGAATCTCAAAATAAACACAGTATAAAATACCTTAACTCTCATAAAATAAAATTAAATATCAGTGCAGGTTATAAGACAAAATAAATAAAATTGTAGGTACCAGTTTTGAATACTTGAGTTTATATGAATACAAAATATTTCATTGTAGTGGTCACCCTACCCTCCCCCTTCCTCCCTTTTCAACTGTTAATCCTTTTAAACTATTAGCTTCTTAATAAATCAGTATCCCTTGGTGGCGGCTTAGTGAAGCAAGTATCCAATCTGTATGTCGGTTTTATATTCTTGTGAATCTACTATGGTGAAGGCGCGTAGCGGTATTTGCATGTTAGTTTAGTTGTATTTGTCCTGACGAAGAGACGGGTTACGTCACGTAAAACGGTAGACATAGAAAAGTCGCTGAGTGGTTTTATATAAAATTTTATTAACATATTATTAAAATGTTGGACAACAAAGTTAATGCTTTAAATATTAATAATAAAATAATTTGGTTTTTTATTTATGTTTATGATTACTCAACAAATTTGAATGAGCTTTTTCCAAAATGGATTTTCAAACTTTAACAAGGCTAACGACCTGTCTTTGGCTGGGTTAACTGGCCACTTGACGTATTACTTACGACAATAATTATTGTGGTCAAGTATTTGAATATACAAATATTTATAGATATTATAAACCGTTTAATGTTCTTCTATTGCAACGTTCGGTCCTATGTTGAGCGTGTGGACATCACTAGATCCCTCCAGGAGACTTTAATTTTAATATTTTTAGGAAATTAATACGGCAGATTTGCTAACTGTACACTACAGAAAGAAATAAGGCGACGCATTATGGAGGGGGTTAAGGTAAAAAAACTACCCTCCCCAATATTTAGGGGGGCGGAGTCTATCGCTTTAGTCCCACATGTGGCGTGTGGTGCACGAGAACAGCCCCTATTTTTATTTCACTGCTTCTACCCGAAAGTTCTTTGTGCCAATATAAATGGAAATGTTTTCTGCTGATCAGTAGATTTTTTCTATAATAGGTATTATTTTGACCAATGGGCAATTTGGGCAACAGCCCCTATTTCTTGTAGAACAAATATACCTACTATAGATCAGTAGATTCATAAAATACATAAATTGACTTATATAAATAAATCACTTTGTTTTAGACAACTAAGTTTGTATTTTTAAATACGACTACATTTTTTTATTGATATCTTTATCAGAAAAGCTCTGAAATTGAAAAACTACATAATGCCGTCCGATAACAGCAAATGTTCATCTACAGGTAAACACCTTAGCAAAGATGGACATTTTCTGATATGTCCGAAACTGTAAAAAAGTTTACAAAATTGGTCATAAAAGGAATAGAGACAATGCAACTTGCTCATTCAATGGTCGATATAATATACTATTTTTATTATGATTCGGCTTTTACGTTGTGAAATAACATAATAAATTATATTTTTAAAAAACACTGTGTGTTTTAGACCAGTAAGTTTTTATTTGTAATTATTACTAGTTTCGGACATATCAGAAATGTCCATCTTCAGGTGTTTACCTGTAGATGAACATTTCTGTTATGTCCGAAACTAGTAATAAATACAAAATAAAACTTACTGGTCTAAAACACAGTGTTTTTTAAAAATATAATTTAATATGTTATTTCACAACGTAAAAGCCGAATCAATAAAAATAGTATTATATCGACCATTGAATGAGCAAGTTGAACAATAGCTCATATTCCTAAAATTAAACAATATTTTTTACTTCTATTCACAAGTTTTTTTGCCAATACAATTATGTATTAAATGGAAATATTTTCAGCGGATAGATCGATAAATTTTTCGGTATTTTGTCCACAGTCCCATCATTATTTTTCTACTCCTATTCTTTGTGTATAATTATCATTTTTGCTTTTACTACTTCTACTCTTCGTGTCTAGGTATATAAATGAAAATATTATCAACTTACTGAGGAAGGATTTAAAAATTATTATTTGTATTTTAAAGTTCAATTTGGTCAAGATTGAGGATGTTTGGGAGTCGACATCCCAAGAGGCAGCATCAATAATTACACAAAGAAAAGAGATATGTCTAATTGATTCGAAATTTGTTCATGTGACTTATGTATCTCCGTGAATGAACAAAATAACGGATTCTCTTTCGTTTTATCTATGAAACCTGTTTCAAGTTGAAATCGTTAAAAATATATTGATATAACGGAAGATTCAGTAAAAAAATATATGAATTCAAGACAAAAACGATGAAATACCAGAGGGATACGTAATATAAATATTTTCTTCGAAATTACGAAGTCAGAAAATATTGTCCTAGAAAATGACCAATAAACTCTAAGCAGGAATTTTTATTACATTCCCTAGAAACGGGGTAAATATGGTTACGAAATTCAGTATAACGTTTGTTAAGTAACCATTTTACGAACAAACATTTAAGAATTTTATTATACATTATAATTCAGCAAATAAAATAGTTAGAGCTAAGAGCTACTATAAAGCTTTGTCAAATAAATATATTAGAGAAAATGTTTTACTTTGCAATTAAACTAGGTACTTAACAACTTACTACTACTACTTTCCCTTATCCAAACCCAATGGTGCATAGGGCACTGCATTGGTACACCAAGTGCAGTGTATCTTGATCATTTTCATTTTTATGAAGGTAGTATGATCAGTCTTAGTATTGAGTACCAGCCCAATGTATAATGTACAATGTAAATGAAAAAATCACACGGAAATAAATATTTCACGTTGACCCCCTACGGGAATCGAACCCGCGACCTCGTGCACGGTAGCCAAATGCGGTTCCACTATGCTATTTTTCGTAAACCATGCATTATATTGCAAAAGGAAGTGCTTAAGAATAGAAAGACATGGCATGATCAAGTACAACAACTGAAAGTGGGCATGTGAAAAGTCGGAATAATCACATAATACAAGACTTATTTAAAATGAAGCATTGAACATACCTAAAGTAGCGAATAAATACGGTAGCCGAACCTTAAAATTTTTAGTTCCCACTATTTTTAATTTGCTGCCGTCTGAAATGAGATTAGCAAAACATTGTAATAAAGGCTTAATAAGAGAGTGGCTACTCGATCAAGAGTTTTTAACTTATCTCTAATTGCGTTTTATTGTTCGTAATTATGTACCTACTGTAAATATATGTAATCTTAGATTTAATATACATATTCTGATGTTCAATTTGATCTCTACCAACAAGCCACAAAATTGGCTTGGTAGGATTGTGGTGTGAAAAAAAAAAAGAATTTACATACATACAAAAAGATACATTCATAAAAAATTTATATACTTAAAATCGGAAAATTCGGAGAAGATATACGAATGCGGAGAAAGCAAGAAAAGTATGCCAGGTGTGGCGTCCTATCCTATGAAATGGCGTGATGGTTAGTAAAGAATATATTGTTACTTTATACAACGCTTATGTTCGTAGTCACCTCGAATTCGCCTCAGTCGTTTGGAACCCTCAATACTCAACATACATAGCTCAACTCGATCGTATTCATAATAAATTTCTGAAAATGTTGGATGGTAAGCTTCATTTGAAATTTAACTCTTACGAAGAATCATCATCCTTCCATAAATTATCTTCACTTATTAAGCGTAGAAATATATCTGATTTATGTTTTTTGTATAAAGTTATAAATAATGTAATTGAGAGCCCCTATCTTCTAGAACAGATTCCTCTTCATTGTCCAATTAGACTCACTAGACAATGTCATCTTTTTATAATTTAGCACCATCAAATAATTATTTAAAAAATTCTTTTATAAATCGTAGTTGTGCGAAATTCAATGAATACTGTAGTTGTCTTGACATTTTTAACATAAGACTACCCAATTTCAAATAAAATTATTTGAAATCTTAAAGACTGTAAAAGGTAATCCTAATCCTATTCCCCAGTCATCTCCTTTTCCTTTTACCTATCCCTATCATCCTATCCTTCCCTCATAACTCTTTATTTTAATTTCTTATATTTATTTTTTCTATCTACTTTGAATTGTATACATGTGAAAAACTATAATTGGTAATCATGCTTTTTTTTTGTATACTACGTTCATGTATCGATACTGTTGTTTTTCCTATAAATAAAAAAAAATAAATAAATAAAATAAAATATTGTTTTAAACTTACCTTTCTTCCAGCAGCAAACAAATGTTCTTGTTGATATTATCCATACACCCCGATTGGGGGGAGGCGGTCACCACTGAAACAAAACATAAATATTAGAAAGGGCGTGATATTCTGCTCACATGAGGGTGGGTACCGGGCCATGTTTCATTTGTGGTGACGGCCATGTTGATTTTTATCCAATGCCAAATTTTATTTCATGTTAAAAGATTTACACCCCCTATTAAAAAATATTCACTGTTTTATTCACGATAAAAAATTGCGTAAATTTGTGCCTACGATAATAATTAATAGTCAATTAATAATACCCGTTCCGACATTATTAGAATTACACGTATGAGAAATAGTTATTGCACAGTTGGTGTTAATTTAATGTAATAAAATATCAAAATACGATTCTTAAAATAATTATAAATATAATCAAATAAATAAAAAAGCCTAATATTAGAATGATTACAGTCTTTTTACTTTGCCGTTGTTCATTATCAAAATAATAGCAGCTAGTAAATTTATAGGCGTGTCATATTGGGTATTTGGTGAAACATAAAAAAAAAAGATATTTGCGTTCTTATTAGGATAGGTATATTGTTTAACTGAGTAAATTATCATTGCTTAAAGCTCTCTTTATTTACAATTTGACTTCTCAACAGAGACGTGAAGTTTGGAAGGGAATATGGATATCTATGGGCTTATGACCTGTCATTGGCTGGGTTAAGTGGCCACTTGATATATATCAGCATTCCACATTTCGCCTAGTATTTGATATCCCTTCTCTTCATTTAATAAGGCTTATATATGATCAGTGTAATAATTGATCACATTTATATGCTTCACTATTTGCGAGTACCTATCGTGAGCTCAAGGCAAGCGAAGGCATGATGATCAGTCTTACGCTTCAGCACCGGTCCTAGGTATTACATATGAAATAGTTTTATGTGAAAAACACAATCGAATAAATATTTCATATTGACCCCAGTCAGATATAGAGGCGGACAAAACATTTACGGTTAAATATGATTTCATAAAAAAAATAATCTCTATACGACGATCTGGCAAAGAATTTCATAGTAATCATATGCAAATTCAAAAGCTTTATGGTTAATTTGCATAGCAGCTCCAAACTTATATTCATATTCAAAATAGGTTGACATACAGTGTAAAAAACCGTTATTTTTTTAGTAGCTTGCCTTGTTACCGTACGGAATGAAAAAATCGTAGGTAGGTATGCAAAATTAGGATTGTCCTTCCAGGGTTTTATGTAGATCATTCTCCGTATTGTGCAATGGTACCCCATTGGAACTATTGAAAAGATTTCTGGTTCGTGCATAAATTTTTCGTATAATGGAATACATTATTTATCATCAGGCCTTATTCATCACACACAATTCGATACAAGAAGAAAAATTAATCTATAAAAGTCTTCAACAACTGTCGAAGGGTGAACCCGTTAGGATGGGGCCAAATTTGCCCGTGGATTTTTGCATATTATTATAATATTAAAGGGTTATGTTAAAGTATGTGGGAATAAATCAAGGTGAGTCAGGTATAGGGTTACCAAAAAATATTTTCTCTTATTCATGTTTTTATTATTTCTGTTGCTTTTGCTGGTTCGATTCCCGATGGGGGTCAATATGGAATATTTATGTGAATGATCAGATTCGCTGCACATGCGCATCAATGCAGTGCCCTATGCACCATTGGGTGCAGATAAGGGAGAGTAGTAGTAGTAACGAAAAGTAAGCTATGTTTGTCTTAACAAATATTATCCCACTATTTTGTATTTGTTGGTAATTCATTTATTGACCGATATATATATAATTCTGCAAAATATTTATGGCAACACAAGGTGTAATTTAAAAATATAAGAAAAAATAAAATTACATTTGGCTGTTCCTCCCCAAAAAAAAAACACGTTCTTATTTTGAAACAAATTACAAAATTGATTAATTTTTTATAGAAATCAAAATGCAAAATTTATGGCCTATATACCTTTTCACGGTTGTAAATTTAACAGATATGTGAATAAAATGTTTTTAAGATTATAACAAATAAAATCTTTTTTACAACCATAAAAAAAACCATATTTTCTAAACACCGCACCGTTGCAAATTCACCACCAAAGTAAAAGATCTAAAGTTGCATCAGTTTATTGATTCACTACCTGTAGTGGCGACAAAGAAACTTCTCGCACAAAAGGGTTGCCTAATGTCATTCAATGGAGCGTCCCCGGGGGTTTCTTTACTTTTGCCCTTACTGTAATGGCTAAGGGAGGAGGCAGGTAAATGACAGATCTCCCAAATTGCACTTTGCTAACAAAACAGCCGAAAAGAAGATCAGTTAACATTTGATCTCCACAGGGAACAGACTATTTTGGAAACCGTTTGCATAGAGCTTTGTGCTGCTTAAAAATTAGAAAGTTGTTTTTTAATATCATTACAAATACCGTGTAAAAAAACTCAATGTACAAGCGGGAAACCAGTGAATCTACACTATATTTGGAGTTTATTTTGTGGATTTTTTATTTTATTTTACTCATGGTTTTCGAGAAAATTCAGTAAGAAGTTTATTTTTTTAAGAAATTCTTAAATAAATTGTCAAGTCAAATTAATACCTATCCATAAAGAAAACCAATACTAATACCGAATTTTAATATAAGAATTTGTGCAATTTGATTTAATCTTCGCTACTTATGAAAGCTTTTACAATATGTTACACATTCGACTCCAAATAGATTCACCAGTTTTTGGGTTGTACCTACGAGTTTTGTTACTTTATGTACATGAATTTATTTTTTAGTTTTGACCAAACCAACCCTTCTTATGTCAAAAATACGAATTTGACAAATAAATTAGAAAAGTACACCTACGAATTCGTCTATCACTCTTTTTTAAAAACGTGGTTCAAAGCAGTGTGAAATATGCGAACATCCTGTAGCTTCGTATAAAAACGTGGTAGTGTGAAATATGCGAACATCCTGTAGCTTCGTATAAAAACGTGGTAGTGTGATATATGCGAACATCCTGTAGCTTCTTCGTATAAAAACGTTATTAGGTGAGAATATAAATATTATTAATTTACAAGTCATTTCGTTGTCAATTTTCCATTTCCATTTTCTCGCCTGTTTGTGAGATTTCTATATCTATATTTGTGTTAGGTATTTATTTATAATTATAGGTATGTAGTATTAATGTGAAAAGTCGGAATAATCGGCGTGCGTGCATGAGAAGATGTATGAATGTAGGGGAAACGAAAGAAGGATGCCAGGACAGAGCAACACGCGGCGTGGCTTACTATCCTCTCTACCTACCCCATTGGAGTAATGGCGGGACGGTTAGTTACATAGTTAGCAAACTAGGATAAAATTATTGTGTAATATTGACGATTTTTTAAATATTTTTTGTAATTACAGAATTACCTATCTAATGCTTTTTGAAAGTTCGATGAATATGTGACTAGGCTTTGTTTGTAATTTTTATTTTTGGTGTCTTTAAAAGTGCTCATATTTTAATCTAGGTACTGTATTTTAAAATGAGATGTTTATATTCTAGAGCTATTTACCCAGTTTTAAGCTTTCTAAACAAAATATTGTCTATTATTACCGATTATTGGATGCAACAAATAATTGTTCAACGTGAATTATCTACTTAAAGTTAAAACTAATATTATTACGGTTGTTAAATATTAAGTTGGAACTTGTCTAATACTTACAGAATAAATTAATCCAATAACTCAACCGGTTATATTTAATATATCCAACATAATCAACATACATTTTTTATCTATGATTTTAGTAGACAACAGACGACCGGCGAACAGACGGAAGCCACTGCGTGAAAGGGTTAAATGTCCATCACAAATAATAACACAAGACAATGTAATTATGCCATAATAAAACTGACCGTTCGATAAAACGTATAATTGGTTACGCCTATTTTACATAAAATATCATGTTTTCAGTTAAGGGTTAACAGTAATACAATACAATATTTTGATATAAAAATTTTATAAAAAAACTTTTGGTTGTCTGTAAAGTCGGTTTACGGACGATAATTTTACGTGATAACGTCATAAGAAAACATTGATGAAAAATAGCATACTTTTATGAATCGAATTGAATTATTATTACTGAATTATCATTATTTGTATAATACAAAGCAGTTAATTGAAAATTACTTTTTTTTCCCATAAATTAACATTTTTTTGCATTCGTTAATTTCACTTTCACTTTGTAGCTTGTGTGCTGCTGCAGTCTCCCTTTTACCCGGACGCATCGGCCGATGGAGTGGAAGAGAGATAGATGCGTCACAAACCGAACGCTTAGGCCGATCGTGCCTCTCTATCGCTTGTTCCGCGCTCTCGCTTGCACACTCGGCTCAGGCGGAACGTGACAATGAGTCATGCTTTTTCGTGTGTGCAGCCGGCGTTCATCGATTTATTAGACGTTATCACGTCAAAAAGTATGTCGTACCATAAACACTAAACTGGATTAAGTCAAAAAGGTAAACTTTTGGGAAATAGCAAAAATGTGATGTTGATTTCGGAACTGTTTTATTAAAAGTGGATTTTTAAATTTAATATCTCGGCATAGGAGAGGTGTGAGCTATAACGTTTTATTCTCAGTTCTTTTTCGACAAGTTTGGAATTGTGCAGTATAGAGTATAGTATTTGAGAAATATATTGCAGGTGCAAATTATTTTTAATAAAGATATCTGAGGCGAAAATTTTTAACAAAAGGTTGTCGACTACTACATGTTTGGCATCCTGGATATCCAATGACTACGTTTCGTCGATATTTTACGTCAGGATTACGGGATGTGAACTTGTGATGGAAGGATGCATAGGAGCTGGGGGCCGATCGATAAGTTTAGTGTTGGTAATGATAACGTGTAAATATATATGGTAAAGTAGACAGTGATTGCCCACCCTATAGTGATTGCATATAACATTATGTAAATAATTCACGTCAAAAAAAAAAATTGAAAATAAAAAATTAAAAAATTAGGTGCTTAAGAGATGTAGTTAAAACTATTCACTAGACATTTTTTTTTATGAGTGATCAACATTATTATTGATGATGAAAAATACGTAGGTAATGATAAATTTTAATGATTTTGATACTTCAAAACAATACGCATTTTTCGTTTAAATTATGCTTTAATGTTATTTTATTTAATATTCGATAACCCATGTCAGAATCCATATGAAAAATATTATGACTGTCAATCTGAACCAAATTTGATGACCGTAACTGCGCATTAACCAAGGCAATGTTTTTAACAATTATTACCTCCATATACGGTTAAAGCGGCAAGAAAGCATCTTTGTATTTTAGTTAAAGCTCCACCACTTCCTAAACAGTGGCGTGCAGAAGCTTTTAAAACAATTAGCTAATTTACAGAAACGCCATTTTTAAGTGCCACCTTCTGGCTCATCACAAACGCTCAGAATGTTCGTTCCTTGATTTTTGATAACAAGTTTCTGGGAAACTAGAAATTATTCGGTCAAGGATACTAGGCTTTATACACCGTGTCCCACGATGAGACCGCGAAACTCCGGAGGATGATTGTTCATGGTATTCTGAGAAAAACATCCTAATAATTTTTTTAAATCCGGGCATTTTTATATAATTAATAAAAAAAAAGTATTAATAAAAAGCGACTAGTGTAATACTGGCTTCTGTTTGAAATGCTAGCGGTGCGGGGTGGCGGTGGGGCGGGGGGGAGTGGGGATCCGCTCTGGTTACCGTACGCCTTGCCTTGTACGGAAATAGCGATGTTACTAGGCAAGTAGGTACCAAGTACGTATTGATACGAGATCACTACGCGATCTTATTGGTTAGCGGTCCAATAGGGACGCGCTTCGCTTCGCGCTTTATTGGTGGAGGTCACGTGGTGTGAGCCAGTTCAAAAATGGACGGTATTACACGCGTGAATTATTATTCATATTTTTAATCATTTTTTTAAGAAATTAGAATTGAGTTTTTTGAAAAACTTTAATTATTTAATAAATATTAAGATTTTTTTCTCAGAATATCATGAATAATCACCCTCTGGAGTTTCGCGGTCTCGTCGTGGGACACGGTGTATAGATACTAGATGGTTTGACTTCCAAGGTATCAGATATAAAATATTTTAATGTGAAAATCCAAATTGAAATAAATATTTCAGTCAAGAATCGAACCGGCGACCTCATGCATGGTAGCCCAATGCACTACACCACGATGCGGACTTCATGTTAACGAACGAAAATATAAAAATGTTTAATATTGCTTACATTTTTTTTTTAAATATGTAAAAAGTTAGCACGCCTCTGGCGTTAAGCAGGTTACTGTTTCTTAACTTTCATACTGTTGTTCCCATCAGCAACCGCAGTGGAGAAGCTCACAATAACATCATAAAATTATTCATCCGTAAAAGGAACATTATATCTCTATTGTCTTCTGAGAGTTCATACAGGCATTTTAACGTCTTTAAATCGTGTAAATTACTTTATTACATACAATACGCCGAATACATCCGTAGGACGGTCATCGACGGTCTGCCAGGACGGCGGTATCCTCTTTCTCTTTACTTATCGTCTCCTGCGTTTAAATATTCAGATTTCCCAACACATAAACCACACTCCACACACATACAACAACACAACAAACACATGACATCATAACAACTCTTTGCTCACTTCACGTCTTCAGAAATTTGTCTTGTACATTGTGTTGTCCACGTAATTGGTGTTATGTTGTATATGTTACCTCAAATTGAAATTTTTTAGTTTCATTGTACCAAACAAAGCACAGTGTGCACAACATTAAAATATAAATAAATAAAACAAATAAATAAATATTAAAAAATTGCCCGCCTCGTTTTGTAGCGGTAGCGTGTTGAGATGCTATGCATGAGGTCGCGGGTTCGATTCCCGATGGGGGACAATATTAAATATTTATCTGAATTTGATTTCAACATTTAAAAAAATCATATCTGATTCCTTGGACTGGCGCTAAAGCGTAAGACTGATCATCTTGCCCTAATGCAACAAGTTATCAAGATTCATTGCACTTGGAGTACCAATGCAGTGCCCTATGCACCACTGGGGTGCGGATAAGGGAAAGTTGTAGTGGCAGTGAAAAATTAATAAGTAGTGATCACAGGTTCAGCTCAGAATGCTCGCTTGTTGAGCTTTGAGAACAAGTGTCTGAGAAAGATTCTAGGCATTGGGTGGTTTGACTTCATAACTAACGCCGAAGTTAGGGAACGGACGCAGCAACCTCCAATAACTGGAGTCGTGAAGATGCGGCGATGGACATGACTTGGGCATGTACTCCGGATGCCTCGGGAGAGCCTGAACCCGAGCTGCCTCTTCTTTACGCCTGCAAGATCCCGCCGTCCTGGCAGACCGTCGATGACCATCCTACGGCTGTATTCGGCGGAGCTGATGGATGCGGGCCTAACGTGGGAGGAGGCGAGAGAGCTGGCTGGTGACAGGGTCTCCTGGAGGGATCTAGTGATGTCCACATGCTCCACATAGGAGCGAACGTGGCAAAAAAGAAGAAAAATACGAAATACCGTGAAGCCGTTTTACAATTTCCTTACCGGCTTTAATGATCTTAACATGTACCGGTATTGTTCGAGAGAATACAAACAGGTGTTTTCGAAAATAATTTACAATAAACAAGTCCCACATTACCACATACCATCACATACTTTAAAAAACCATTGCGACCGGATTCCTTTTTGCCGTCCTTATCTTGAGGTCATTAAAAAATGTATTCACGATAATGTGCCAAATAATTAAAAATTTCAGTACGGTGGAACGTGTTATTACAGCGCTAAAATAAAATAAATATATGGTGGTAATGCTAATGAAAAAATGTAATGTTATTACCATGTTCTTGTTTAAATTTACCAATAAATTATTATTATTGGGTATATGGGTATCCGTACACCATTGAGCCGGACTCAGTTTAAAATTTATAGCAGATCCACTTTTTCAAAATTCAAGTTTCTAATAGTTAGGAAAAATCGCTTCTTTCCTATCCACGAGTTCTTTTTTAGGCCTTTTAACTTTTATCGTTAATTTGTCATTTTGTGCATTTTTTTCATTGTTTAAAATTTTATAAAAAACGTACGTACCCATGGGTGTATTTTTATTGGAAAACTGAAAAAAAACACTATCTGTTATTGGTTAAAAAAATTCGCCTCGTAGCATAGTGGTCGCGTATTTGGCTACCGTGCATGAGGTCGCGGGTTCGATTCCCGTAGGGGGTCAACATGAAATATTGATTTACATGTGATTTTCATATTAATATTTCATGTGTGATAACTTGGACTGGTACTGAAGCGTATGACTGATCATCTTACCTTCGTGTAATAAAATGATCAAGAATCACTGCACTTGGTGTACCGATGCAGTGCCCTATGCACCTATAAGGTAGGTACCATAGGGAAAGTAGTAGTAGTAGGTTAAAAAAAACATAGGAGCAAAAAAAAAATAAACGTAGTTGGTAACAGCGGACAGTGTACAGCGTTGTATTAATAATAAGTTGTAAACATTATATTTTATTTTTATCTTATTTTAATTATTGGGGAACTCAACAGCGAAATATTTATTAAGGATACGAGGATAAGTAATCATGACAAAGGTCAATCACAGAGTTCCTCGATTTTCCTCGATTCTAATGTAGATTAGATCAATGATTTTTTCACACATTTTAGATGTATACCAGATGCGTGTTTGCATCGTCTTATTTTTCAAAATATTTTATTTGTTAAAGGAGATATTTAAATAATTAAAAAAATAAGACCATACAAACACGCATCTGGACAATTTCCAAAATGTGTGAAAAAACAATTGCTCTAATATTATATTTCACTGAGAAAATCGAGGAATACGATTGTATGGCAAAGCGGCCGCGAGATCTTAAAGATCTCAAGTGCTGGAAGTGAATTTCAAAGGAAATCTAACAATTGAAGATATTTATTTGTTGGAAGATAGAAAGGAACACACAGCTAACCTGTGGTAGGTAGATATAGGTGACCATCTCTCACAGTCCAAGGGGGGGCTGGAGGGCGTGGGCGGTTCACACGCGGGATGCGGAGACTTCCTAAGTTCGCACGGAACGGGTCGCGCATAGGAACGGGATAATTGGGCGTAGTTATGCGAAAATTACTCAAGCTAATATCCATTTATAAAAAGGAGAAAAAATCCAGACCCTTAAAATTTATTTAATTGAAATGCCTAAAAACTTGCATGACAAGTTAACCTATTTCGTACACCTTAGTGAGTATCTATGGCAGGAAAATAAAAAAAATATCTGGACAAAGACACTAGACACTCGTCGCATATGAAAGGATATAGCCGATGAATTATATATTTTTACGTTTTTTTAAAAAAAAAAAAAAAATATTAAAAAAGAAACATTTGATTTCTAATGATATACTCATTTTTTTAAATTTTAGAGCTGCTTCTAAACAGTCGGAAATAGCTGTGCCAGAAAGTAGAAAACAAGTTGTACTGAAGTCGGTTTCGAACCTAGAGATTCTTATTCGGAATCCTCGACTCTTCCACTAGACCACAACCCGGTTCATCTATAATATGTACATTTAAAAATGTTAATGTGATGCAGATGGCAAATGCTGCGAAGCCCATGGACTGTCCGGCGTACAAATGTGTCCATACCAATATAGAGAACTAAATATTTATCGGAAGACTTCTTACCATCTAAATTCTTTACAAAATGTCAAGGAATAGTCTCCTTTTCATTACCGCTCCTTTTCGGGTTGGTTCAGTATCGCTAGTCTCACCAGCCGGTCCACATTCTACGACCGCGCCCCGGTATGGGAGATACATATCGCACCATGAATACAATACTGCACTAGATTATGTTTTTTCAAAATGAACTGCGAATACCACGTTACAGCTCACACCGATCGCTACATTTCTGTATGAAAAATGTGTTCCTCCCTTTTTTCTATATCGAGATATTAAATTTAAAAAAAACGATTTTAAAATTTGATACGGGTTGTGGTCTATTGGTAGATTCGAGGACTGCGGATTAGAATCTCTAGGTTCGAATCCCACTCCAGCACAACTTGTTTCCTGCTTTCTGGCACAGCTATTTCCGACTATTTGAAAGCAGCTCCAAAATTGAAATATTTGAGTACATCAAAAGAACTCAAATGTGTCTTTTTATTTTATTATTATATTTATTTAGTACTATATAATTTTACATAGACTAATATTATAACATTACACTTAATTTATTATTTTTCCTAACTATTCTTATCTACACTAATATTTCTCACACATATATTTTTTACACTTAGCCCTAAATAACTTTAAATTTTGTTCATTTTTTATTTCTTTTGGCATCTCCTCATACATTTTAATGCCCTTGTACATGAGACAATTCTGTGACATAGTTTTTCTAATCTTACATTTTTTGAACCTCGTGTTGCATAGTTATGAAAAAAGTAATTGTTTTTTAATTTGTTTTGCAAATATCTTGGAATTATCCCTTTTAACAATTTTGTTAATTTCATTAGGAACATTATATTTAATTCTTTGGTCTACTGACATAATATTCAAGAGTTTTTAAATCATTTTTTTAATGTTGTTCTTCTTCTACAGCACTTCAATATGATTCGCATCGCATTATATGAAAAAAAAAATTAAACGGTACATCAAATTTTTTATATTTACAAAAGTCGACTTTTTTGAGTTAGTGCAGTATAGTTTTCGCGATGCAATATGTACAGTATGCATTAATACAAGCATGCGGTCGCGGTCCGAGAGAAAGGCATTTGAACCGTGAACCCCAACGTAGGTATGGTACGGGCGATGGGCAAGCCCTTGCGTGATTAGGTAGGTCTCGTCTCAACAGATAACCTCTCAAGCCAATATGTTCGTTGATTATCATCGTGCAAAATGTCAACAATGATAAATATTAGTAGATGTTGGCTTTTAAAACAATATCTGTATGCAGGTTCTAAAGGAAAGGCTCTCACAAGGACGGGTTATACCTATAGGTTATTTTTAAATATTTTTTTCCAACAACATTTTGTATTTGTATACTACAGGGTGGCCCAGAAAGGCAAGACCGAAGTGGTGTGAATTCCTTATAACTTTTTATTTAAGACATATTATTTTAATTTTTTGCTTTTTTAAATACAGCAAATTTATAGGGAATATTTTTAGATTAGTTATGAAAAATGATATCCTGCAAGTGGTGGCCATTTTCTGCTTCGCACAAATGTGCTCTTTCCAACACATTTTCCATGACCTTTCGCAAAACTTCCGGTGTTATGTTGTTAATTTCGTCTTGAATATTGGTTTTTAACTCCTCAATAGTCCTAGGCTTATTAACATAAACTTTCCCTTTTAAATAACCCCAAAGGAAACAGTCTGGAGCGGTTAAATCCGGTGAACGCGTAGAAAATTGCTTCTACGCGAAATTTTTCTTTCACCAAAGATGTCGCGTAAAAGAGCCATTGTGGCCCTCGCAGTGTGCAAGCACCACAATTGTCCAAGTCTTCTTTACAAAATATTGAAAAGAAAAGAAAAAAAAAAATTATAATAAAAAAAGTTATAAGGAATTCACAACACTTCGGTCTTTCTGAGCCACCCTGTATTTGTAGACAAATTACTGGATTATACCCATGCTGGGCTAATATCAGATATTATTGATATCCCAACAGAGACAGAGAAACTCTGGAAACAAATGTGGGTTATCTAGGCGTTTACAGGGCTTATGACCTGTCATCGGCTGGGTTAAGTGGCCACTTGATGTACTACAACATTGAATAAAGATGATTGCCAAAAAATGCTTAACAATCTTCTCAACAGATGACAGCAGCATAGAAAATTTCTGTAATGCGGAACGACGAAGACGATTTCAATATATAGTAGTTCCAAAATTTATGGGCGGAATGGGGAATGTTGTAGTACATCAAGTGGGCACTTAACCCAGCCAATGACAGGTCATGGGCCCTGTAAGCGCCTAGATAACCCACATTCGTTTCCAAAGTTTCTCTGTCTCTGTTAGGATATCAATAATATCATATTTATTCTGAACTCATCAAAAAAAATACTTCTTGCCTTCGTTAAGTACATATTGTTTTACGGTTTGACATCTCAACAAAGAAGAAAATTTTGGAAGGGAATAAGGATATCTACATTATATTTACTAGCGTGTGGTGTACTAATGCAGTGTCCACCATAATCAATTTAGTGAGTATGAAATTTAAAAAATGTTAATTTTCGCTTTTGCTAAACAAACGAGCGGGTCGGACTTCATCAATCAGATTTAAATCTTAAAAATACAAATACATAATGTATGAGTGTACTTGTACAATGTTCGAGTTTATCTCGCCTTCCGATCCATACATTTGATTTTAATTCCTACAGCACTCTGTTTCCTTATAAAAGAGTTCCTACATACTTTCATATCGAATATAATAAAACACTTCCGCCATTACAATAAACTTATTATGTAAATTCAAAATGGAAAACTAATTTACCCGTTTCCTGTTTCGCCCTTTATCTAAACAATTTCAAATAGGAACTTAACACTCGTCTATTAAAAAAAAAAAAAATAAGGGACCATTTTAGGGCAGCTGCCGGTGAACAAAAAACCGAGCCATCAAAACCCGACATCTACGCAAAAGGATAAATTCAAAACCAGTATTCAGATCTAACAACCATACATCAGAAATGCACATTTTGTAAATTTATAAAGTACATACTTATTCATCGAAAGTGTTATCGAATTGAAGAAATCGAAAGTCTGAACGAATGCGGCTGTTCTTTTACAAAACGTAAAAAGGTACGAATTGTTCAATCCATTTTTAAATAATGACATGTTATGACTCGAATCTTTTTTTTAAAAGGTTTAAAATTATTTGTATTGGTTGTGAGTGATTACAATTTTCTAGCTTCTTGTCCTAAGAAAACGGGGTTGTTTTTTTCTCTTTGTACCCTTTATTCGAAATTATATTATTTATTCTATCGTGCGTCAGATGTCACGGTCTAATGCCTTCAAAAGATGAATAAATTTGTATGAATGTTTATTTGAAGACAGTGGTCATCTGGCATTTCTCAAAATAAGGGACTCTTAAAATAAAATAAAAATATAATTTATTACAAGGTTCTTTGAACACCATTGTTATTTTAAAATTACTTTATTGAGAAAACATGGCTAGTTCAAAGAATAAAAAAGTTTTATTTTTAAAGTTCGAGTTTATTCATGTAAGCTAGTACCATAAATGAAATATTTCACACGTAAGACTTTGAACTTGCTCTAAAGCGTAGGACTTGATCTTCTTGCCTTTATCTAATAAATGCTCAAGATAAACTGCACTTCATGTACCGATGTAGTACTTTATGCACCATTGTTTGTAGATAAGGGAAACGACAACAATAACTTAAAGTCTTATTACCAAATTATTGTCATTTCATATCAATCACATAGGAAAAGACATTTACTTCGAATGCACATAATATTTAAACACATAAAAAATATACATAAATTAAAGTTTTTTTTAAATTCGAGAATTGATCAAAGGTTACGTCGTTCCGTGGTCAACAATAATAAATTTTAATTAGAGCTTTAAGAAAGTGAATTAGCATAAAAAATCCAGAAATAAAATTTAGACTCGGTGCCGCAAAAGTCGTAGTTATTCACGGCAGATATTTAAAGGTTTCTTTTAGGTACCAACAACTGGTAAAACTGAAATTAAGTGATGCCATAATTTTTCATTACGTAAGCAAAACAACTGCATAAAAATTATTATATACGGCCGTGTTAAAATATTCACTGGTGGTAATTAAAAACATAACATTTAGATTCGTTTATATTACAGTAGGTACAATAATAATACTCAAATTCAGATTGTGAACGTATCACAGTATTGTATATACAATGTACGGAACCTACTGATAAAAATAATTGAAGATTTAAAACTATCATTAAAATCAAGGAGCTAGAATACAGATTGCTGGTTTAAGTAGATTTGAACTATTTTTACAGTATATGAATTGTTTTGATACCACATCAACGGTGACGAAGAAGTTTGAAAAAGAACATAAGTGAAAATTTTGTTTTTTTTCCTCGGGAATCCACAACTGATGGTTTTCGTCTGGTCATCCAATAAATATTTAAAAAAATATTTTGACATTATGGAAAAATCTATGCAAAATTTTCTTAGTTTTCGCACTACCTACAAAACTACTAGTTCCCCTTATCCGCACCCAATGGTGCAAAGGGCACTGCATCGGTACATCGGTACACCAAGTGCAGTGTATCTTGATCATTGTACCACATGAAGGTAAGATGATCAGTCTTACGCTTCAGTACCAGTCCAAGGTATCACACATGAAATATTCATATGAAAATCACATGTAAATAAATATTTCATATTGACCCCCTATGGGAATCGAACCCTCGACCTCATGCACGGTAGCCAAATGCGTTACCACTATGCTACGAGGCGGACAAAACTACTACTTCCCCTTATCTGCATCCAATGGTGCATATGCATAGGTAGACCAAGTGCAGTGTATCTTGATCATTTTATTACATGAAGGTAGTATGATCAGTCTTACGCTTAAGTACCCAGTCTAAGGTATCACACATGGTAAGGTAAGTACACAAAATATTATTTTTAGTCTATTAGCGAATGTTTCGTTTCACTCGAATTCATGAATTTTGTGTCACCGTATTTTAAGTACCTAAATAATTTGGTATTTTCTATTGGCAGTAGGGACCAATTGCTTAGCGACACGCCGCACGGCCCTAAACGTCAGACATTTCTCTTTTTTATTTATGACGCAATTATACACATTGTTCAGATGGTATCATTTAACAGGTAAAAAGGTGGAAAACAGTTTATGTGAATACGGCGTGAGGTGTGAAATTAAGATTTTATCATCCGGAGGTGTATCGGTGTAAGATGGGCCTAACACGGGCATTAGCTTAAAGCGCGATAGACAGGTGTGGCGTTAGGGCAATGATACTCCGAATAATTGGTAGATATTTTGTCACGACCTGTGTCCAAATTATCGTTTCTGTACAAAATAATAATAAATGCATCAGTAAACTGTCATAAAGCTGCCTTATTTATGTCTTTTTAAATTTAAATTTACATAGCATAAGTGTACAAGGGCGGGCTTATTGGTTTTAAGCAATATCTTATGGTGTAATAAAAATACAAACGCAGATTAGGTTCTTGTAGACTCTGTCCACGCGCTCCAAAGAGTGAATATGGACAAAGAATAAGACTATAGTTGACAACATCGAACAAGAATTCAATAGAAGGGACGCTTCCATAAAAAAAAAACTCTAAAAATATGCGCTTCCTAGGGTTAATTTCAAAACACCACTTATTATCAAATTCCACCGTCTAAAGACTCCAGCACTTAGTCTTATATACGAAACGTGTGACGTAGATGTCTAATTATGACTTAGATGCCTATTGGTGACGTAGTGAGTGACGTAGTGGGTAACCAGACACGGTTGTATTTTTAAAGTATAGAATGTAACTTCTCTGAAATTCTTGTTCGAAGGATGATAAAGACGCTTTTCTTATTGCTTAATATTTACAGATATATATTTTATAAATACAATGCATTTTATTATTATTTACAAATAATACGAATAGTAAGGTACTCTTGAAAGATTAACTAATAGATATATATAATATGTAGGTACTACTATTACATTTCCTATCCGCACCCAATGGTGCATAGGGCACTGCATTGGTACACCAGTGCAGTGAATCTTGATAATTTATTAGATGAAGGTAATAATTTATAACATCAGTCTTACGCTTCAGAGTCCAAGGTATCACAGATGAATTTTTTTTTTGTGAAAATCACATTCAAATAAATATTTAATATTGATTTGGTAATAGGGAATAGAACTCGTCACCTCATGCATAGATGCCCTATGAATTATCCACTCTGCCAGGAGGAGGACAAGCATTTAAGGTACTAGAGACGTAACATTGGAAATACCTAAAATACTAAAGCATGGGAATACTGAAAAAACCATGAATATTTATCTGATAATGAGAACGAAAAAACAGTCAATTAATTACCTAGTACCTCATCCTTAAAAAAGAAATTAAGATTCATGTTAATTAATTATGAAGATAAATACGCAAAAGAAAATAAATTTAAAGAACAATTACAAAAATGTGATACAAACAATTTATTAGACAGTAGAATAATTTATTTGCGATTATTTTCTGATAATTATCAACTGTAATCAACACAGACATCTTTAATAAGATACACATTTTAATGTAATTGCATTAATATAAATTAAACTCATTTAGAGATTGAATATCTTTTACACACGCTTTATTCAATTAGGTACTTTAGAAAAATAAATTGCTTTGTAAAAGATTACTTGTTAAAGATTATTTTAATCAATTGAATTCGTTTAGTTAATTACTAAAATTTGTAACTCGCTTTAATATTATGTGTTAGTTTTCATATGCGTGCTTTCTGCTATTTATAAAAATATTCAAACTAACCGTTTGCGTAATAAGACTAAACCGTATTTCCTTATTTAAACAATAAATAATATGAATTAAGAATGCTTTTTTGCATAAAAAGAAAAATATATTCTTATTTGAAAAATTGGGAGTAACTAACTAACTAACCATCACGCCATTTCCCCGTGGTAGGCAGAGAGGATAGAACGCCATACTACTCTGTCCTGACATACTTTCCTTGCTTCCTCTACATTCATACATCTTCTGGGGTAACTTAACAACTTGCCGTGCAGCTGTCAAAATTTCAAAACATTTTTTCTCTCTGGTTTGTAGAGTAAAGCGTAAAGCTGTGATTGGTTGATACGCGATTGGATTACGCATTCATTATGTACTGTCAAATTTCGCTTTTCAAAATCTATTTGATTTTAAATTATTTTATTTAACCTAACCTATCATTAATCTACTGTATAAATTTTCATAACCTATTATAAAGGATATTGCTTTTAAATAGCCATTTGATTTAAATTATTTTATTAAACCCAACCTATCTTAACCTACTGTATAAATTTCATAACCTATTATCTATGGATTTAGCAATAGACTAGTCCTCATAAAAAGCACGGCAAGTTGTTAAGTTACACCCATCTTCTCATGCAAATTCGCCGATTATTCCGACTTTTCACATGTCCACTTTCATGTACTTGTCGTACTTGGTCATGCCATGTCTTTTTCGGCCTTCCTCGGCTTCTACATCCAAGCACACTTGTATTTAAACTTCTTTTAGCCGTTCTTTCATCACTCATTCGCTCCACATGACCAAACCATCGTAAAAGCCCTTTCTTAATTTGGTCGATACTCGTATTATGTGTGGATGCTTACATTTATAAGCATAATTGAATATAAATTTCATAAATTGCATATAAATTTTATTTGCGTATCCCTAATTATTTAGACTCATTAAAGTTTTATAACCTTGAATCCCTTGCACTTAGAAGAAATATCAATGATCAGAGTTTGCTTTATAAAATTGTAAATAACAAATTTGACTCACCAGAATTAATTAATCTACTCTCTTTCCGTATCCCTTCTAGACCAACTAGACTGCCTAAACTTTTTCACATACCTAAAGTTAAAACAAATCACAGAAATAATTCTACGATTCCTCGAATTTGTAAGGCGTTTGATGATAAATTTAATAGCTTAGATATGTTTAATACCCCATATAACAAATATATAAAGGAACTTAAAAACATACAGACTTAAGATGACAAATATTTATTTACATTATAAGTAGATTCTTTTAACTGTTTAAAGCTACCTGCGGATACATATAATTGGATGGCAGGCATGTTATTGTTAATTATTAGTTTTAATTTTATTATGTTTTACCTGTACATCTGTTTGTATCCCGAATAAAATAAAATAAAATAATGCGGAATATTACACAGTATAATCACAAAAAACAATTCCAGCTAATGACAGGTCATAAGTCGTGTAAATACATAATTAATTCTTTATTGCCATATAAGCCACCTTCTATCAAATTGAGTTCAATTCTATACCAATAATGTATAGACATGCGTTAATACTCAAAATGTTTTACTAAGAATACTATTTTCCATTATTCGTAAAAAATCATGCATAGCGCACTGCATTGATACAACAATGAAGTGAATCTTACGCTTTTTAGAAATAATTTTACATTAGTCCATATATAAAACTCAAGTTTTGTCATAAGGTTCTACAGTTATAAAAATACAAATAAAACAAAACAAAAAGAAAAACATTTAAAAACAAAAAATTAACGAATATGCACGTGCATACATGCATACAAACAAACATTCTAACATTCTTTCTTCTTTTTTCTTATAGATATTTAACAATTAAGCACAAATCAATAATTAATCAGCTTAAGCCTAGAATTTAAGTGGTTTGCCATCCAAATTTCCGTTTTAATGCCAACCCACCTTATTAAAAACGACTAAACCATGTGATTTTACGACTCTTGTATCTACCATGGACACGTTTATTAGAATGATAAAGAGTTTTAAACACTGTTTTGTGTTTATGAATATAATTTATAAAATAAAGGGGGGTTATAATGTTCCTGGCCCATTCAACTGAACAAGGAAGCATGCAACTGTCTGTTTAACACAATGGAAATATGGGTTAGTATTAGAGTAAAAAAAGGTTTAAACAATCGTGATGCTGCAGTATGCAGATGGCTCCTAAATCATTCAGGCATTTAATATTTTTTACAACACAAACACCGCAGGAATAAAAGTGAAACCAAATATAGTGTTTTAGGTTAGGGTACCTAAAAAAAGAAACATATTGATAAAAAACCACCAGTTTTAGTGTGTTAAAATTCTTGAAGACATATCTCGTTTTTTTCCTATACGCTATTAAATAAATAAAATACCAAGTGGCTACTTAACCCAGCCAACAGGTCAAAAGCCGTGTAATCACATAGATATTAATATTCCTTTCCAGAGCCTCACTGTTTTGTTGAGATATCAATGATATACAATAAATAAAAATTGGAATTGACTTGGGAAGATGCACTCGCTGGCGGCCGATCGCTTGGCCTGGAGGCAGTTTGTGGATTCCAGGATGATGATAAACAATAAAATATATACCAACTCCGCTTCATAGTGTAGTGGTTGGGGCTACCGCGGACGAGGTCGTGGGTTTGATTCCCATTGGGAAAAATATGAAATTTATTTCAAAGTGATTTTCAATAGACTAATTATTTATATTATATTTTATCATTTCCTACCTATTATTATCCTAACTTTGTACATTTTAAAACTAGCTATATTATACACTGGTAAACTTATTGTTAATACTGTTTTACTTTTTTATAACTACATTATTTATGCACTTAATTTTTTTTTAAATGTAATTTTTTTAAAATATATTATATCAACACTAATTTACTCTAGTTCTTAATACTTTTTAACCATAACTAATAATTTTATTATTTTTCACACATGCATAAATTTTTTACATTTCATCATCATCATCATCCATATCCGCTCCCTATGTGGAGCATATGGACTCCACAAACTGCCTCCAGGCCAAGCAATCGGTCGCCAGCTACCGTGCATCTCCCAAGTCAAGTCCACGTCCCGCAGCTCTGCCGCAAACTGCCGACGAATCGTCAACATTTTTACTAATAAATTTACATTTTGTTCATTTCTCATGTGTTCCGGAATCTCTTCATACATTTTATGCCAAAAAATATATCAGACAATTCTATGACATGGTTTTTCTTTTCTTCTAGAGAAGAATCTTGTATTGCGAATTTTCTTTTGAAGAAATTTTACAAAAATTCTGATTAGAACATCGAAAGTGAATTTGCTTCTCACGATAGCAAAAAGCATACATCACATTATTAGAGTTAATTCAATATAAGTGAAAGGATTCGTCTTGTTTAATAAGTATGTATTTTCATACACCGAGGAGCTGTCTACTTTCACTTCAAAAGTAAGAATGATGCGATACTACCCGAATAGGGTTAAAAAGACAACAGAATTAAATAAACAAAATACAAAGGTAAAAAATAATACCTGGATAACGAGCTTTTATGAATAACCCGCAGAAAATAAGACACCTTTATCTCTTCTGTGCGAGCAACAATACCGAACACTTGTGAAGGGAGCTTTTAGGCTAGGGATGAGCGATATTGAAAAAATATCGACATTATAGATAAGTAATAACTGTCGATATTTTTTTTTTTTAAATCATCTTAGCTTTTATGCGACTGTGAGGGAATTGTACCTATAAATATTTTATTGGAATAAAAGGCAATGATTGCCAAAAAAATGCTCAACAATCTTCTCAACAGATGACACCAGCATAGAAAATTTCGGTAATGCGGAACGACGTAGAAAGTTCAATATATATCATTTCCAAAATTTGTCATATATATGGTATTATCAGATGATGGGCGGAATGGGGAATGTTGTAGTATATCAAGTGGCCACTTAACCTAGCCAATGACAGGTAATAAGCCCTGTAAACGCCTAGATAACCCACATTCGCTTCCAGAGTTTCTCTGTCTCTGTTAGGAAATCAATAATATCTGATATCAGCCCAGCATGGGTATAATCCAGTAATTTGTCTACAAGTATTTGTATACATTCAAAATGTTGTTAAAAGTTTTTTGTTTGAAAATTACGAAGAAATGTGAGTGCGTATGAAGAAAAATTGTTCTTTTTGCTTTGAACAAGAAAAAAAAAACTGTTCGATGTTGAACCTATTGAGTCTATGATTTTAGTAAACTCCGGATTGGAGTACCAAGGTTCTAATCCCGCACCATCACAACGTGTTTTCTACTTTAATTTAGCTTCAAAGTACAAATATATGGATATACCATAAGAACCAAATGCATTTTTTTTTAAATATCGATATTTTTCTTCAATCGATGTTTTATCGACATCGGTATAATGCGGGATATCCCGCTCATCTCTATTAAGCTCCTATCGCTTTCTTTTCACCGCTCGTCCTCGTTGTTCGTTTAAAAAGATGTATTAAATAATAAGGGTGGTATCTGAAACCAAATACAATAAAAATATAAATGAGTCCCCAGTTTGTTATAAAGGATGTTACAGAAATATGCGCATCCACTTTTCGGGATGTTTTGTTATTATAAAAATATTTTCTCTTTGTGGTTTACTGGGGCATGGGTTATTTGTGGATAATACGAGCTGATGCAGTGTGTGTTTGTTTTGTGGGAATGTTTTTTGATAAGCTAAAATGAAGGAGAAAGTAATTTGGATTAAAATAAAATTATTTGCATGGACGTATTTTATTATTAAATCGTGATACATACATAATATGGCTACGTTAAAATGTTTGCTACCATAAAGAAAAAATTCTCTTGATAAAACATTAATCAGTTGACGTTAAACGTTAAAATAACACAATTTTTAAAAGCAGTTGAGTAAGTTAGTTTGGTGTACTGATGCAGGGCCCTATGCACCATTGGGTGAGGATAAGGGAAAGTAGTAGTATTAGTTTATGAAGAAAAACCTTGGTTAATATTTCAAAGTTATATAAACACATTCAGAACGGGTGAAGGCCTAGTGGTAGCGTTGCGGTCTCTGAGTCTAGAGATTCCCGGATCGACTCTTCACTCCGCCACCACTTTCCTATTTTATTTTTATTTTCAAACACAAACCGCTTAGTTTTCATTGAAAATAGCATTTACAAATGTACCTACCATTGAAATATTATTATATAATGTAAATTTTGTAACTTTGATATCTAATAAAATAGTTATGTATTTTTCGTTAATTTTTACAATTCCTTATCGGATTAGATAGTTTGTAATTTTTGTATTGTGCCAACTTTATAGTGCACACACGAAGAGCCGAACAATGGCTGGCACATATCAGATCGATACTGCCATAACGATTTTGCATAAAATATGATTATTCTAGCGTGAGTTATGGCACGGTTGAAATTTATGTCCGTAAGGGAGAATACAATATGCTCAGTAACATGGATCTAAAAACCATGGATCATGGATGTATATTATGATGGGATATGATATGACATTTATGTTTTTGATGTTGCTAAGGTAACGCAAAGAGAGTTTTTGAGAATTTTCGCATGTGTGAAAACATGAAAAATGTGTCGACGAGTTCTTGATTATGTCCTCATCATCACATGGATTCCACAAACTACCCGTAAGCTAAGCAATCGGGCCGCCAGCCTCTGACGCAAACTGCCGACGGATTGACAACAGTGGACGTCCAGGACGCCGAGAACCTGATGCCTTGTAAAACAGCCAAGCAAGGTTAAGCTCTCGAAAGGAATATGTCTTATATGAGACATTTTCTCAAGTCTAAATTAAAACTATAAAGAAATAAAGAAAACAATGGCAAAAACATTATTTTAATAAGAATTTGTGGAATTTGATTTAATCTTCGATACTTATGAAAACTTTTAGAAAAAAAAAATTACATTCGACTCAATATATATATAGATATGATGTAGATTCACGGGTTTTCGATTTTCGAATTCTACTACTAGTTTTGTTAATATTAATGTTATTTTTAATTTGATAATTTATTAAGCGCTATTTTTGTGAGTAATCACCTCAAGGGCTCTGTTACTCCATATATATACTAAAATTAATATAATTCATATTTAACGACCCATTTTTTTACTGAACGTGGTGTCACAAATTTTGAAATACACTCACCGAATATTATATTGATGGATTTTAGACTGCGGTTGCAATACTGATAAAACCAAAAGTGTAAACTACTTCAAGTTTTTGAACCAAATATTTTCTTAGGGCCGTTTCCCTACACTTTCATCTCCCTAGCTCAGTTATTACCTAATGTATTCCACGCGTTCGCTTCATCACGTTCCTATGGTTACGTCAGAAGAAGATCGGCAGCTTAAACCCTTCCCCATACAAAACAAATACGTTACCTCCCTCTTTTTTCTGTGATCCTGGCACAAAATATTAAGTACTTTGTGAAATATTATGTTTCATACGAAAAATATGCCACCGCTCCCGATAAGAACGAAAATTCGCTCGTAAACTAAAAATGATCAGTATTTTGTAGGCAGTGCAAAGACATAAAAAAAAATTCTTATTTTTAAAAGACCTACCAAAAGGCAAGAACGTTTAAAGCAATATATATTTTTTTCCCAATTAAAAAAAAAACGCAGGAAACCATAGGTAAAAAAATATGACTCGCATAAGGTTTTATCCCTAATGGATATTATAATATTACCAATCAACTGAAAAAAATTTACGTAACCCAAAATTTACGTTTACCAATCAATAAAATATTTTATTTACCTTCTTAGATCTTCATCCATTTTCGCAAAGGACTAACAATAGTAGGACTAACTAACATGTTCATTCCCCTATATCCAGATTACATAGATTGGGTAATGAGCATTGTGGGTTAGTCGATTTATTCGATGTAAATTTTTAGGATTTCAAGTCTTTCTTGATGAACTATTTGAATTCCATGTGAAATATATTTGAACGTTTGCTTATGAAGATGATGAAAATGTGTATATACGCGTTCGTGAATATCTAATGTATTTAAAAAAAAATTAAGTAAGTACTTCTATCGTTAATTCTTCAATAAATAAATAAATAATATTTGTAATTGTGAGTTACATATATCAAATAACCAACTATAATTCAGACGTATTTTAGTAATTTTAAGCAGCAGTTAACTGTTCTCTTATAACACTAACGACCTATTTCGTTTTGTAGTTGTGTCCAAATAAAAATAATAAAAAAAATTTTATGTACAGTAAAAAAATACAGCAAAATAGAGAAATTGCAGCTAAAAATGACTAAATTGCGTTTCTTGAATGATTTGCAAAAATGAGGCTTTTGTATCTCGTAAGGGGACAAAAAATTTTTTTATTTTTGAAAAATTTCATTATTTGACCTCATTTGGTCGAAATAGTGGAACGATATTAAGCATTGTTTATTATGACACATTTTAATAAAAAAACAAAAGATTTTCCGATGAATTTTCATGTATATTATGATATTAGTTATTAGTACGCCCTCTATTGCCGCTGACGTAAAACAATTTAACCTAATGAATACATTAGATATAAATTACTTTCTACATTAGATAGGTACCAGTTCCTCTACTGGCATCACGATTCAAGAACGAATTTGTGAATTAATCGTGAGGTTTTCTCTAGTACAAAACTTTTAAATGACTGTAACGGTAGAGTTTATACCGTGCGTGAATAGCAACAGTTCAAGCTTATCCACGATTGATCGTATAATTTTTTGGTGTATTAAAAACATCAAAGATTCTCATTACAAGATTAAGAAAATAGTAGACCTAGGAGGTAAATAATTGTTTTCATGGATGCCGAAATTGTTCAAAAGCGAATTAATAACCGTTTAACTCACATGTAAAAACAATTTTGAGTATAAAAGTAATTCGAGTTAATAATTCCGAAATTCCGTTTAGTTTACGAAAACATTTTACGAGCCAGCCAACGAAATTAATTTCAAAAATCCTCCGCCATATGGCTTCCCGAGCATTTGGTTTCCCATAACTCCAGCACAAACATATTATTATTTATCCGGTGCAAGAGAGCTGTAAGTGGTTCGTTAACATAACAAAGTACCCAACTACGAGCTGAAAAATTTCCTTTATTGTTGCCCTGTCGAGGCGAATATTCGAATCTCGCTTGTTATTTCCGAAATAAGTTGGAATCATGTGTATACAACACGTCCCAGACTATAAAGAATACGAATAGTTATAGTTAGTACTACGTTGGCTTTTCAGTGGTAGAAAAACCGTATTTTTTATTACATATTTATTTCTTCTTCTTGTTCTTAAGATAGACCTAAGAGTTTGTATGATTCTCGTCTTACGCTGCCTCTTGGGATGTAGACACCCAACTGTCCCTCCATCTTTTTGTAGGTCGTCCAGGAAGTCGGCGGACAGGTGGGCACAGATGCATCACGGATTTGGCTATTCTACTGTCGTCCTTTCTCTCAACGTGTGCATGCCAGTATGTTTGTCAAAATATCATAAATTGCATAACTACCTACTTAAATTTTCTCTAAATAAATAGTGCATAAAATACAATGAACCGATACAATATCTAATTTCGATAGATTATTTTTAAATTGAAAAAACAAAATTATTTCTTGAATTTACTACCCCTGTGTTAAAATAAATATCGGCTTATTGTGTGAACGGAATAAAAGGGTTGTTTGCAGTTTCACTACGTACTTTTAAATGCTATTCCAGGAAACGACTCTTTGACCTAAGTGGCCTCTGAAAGACGTCTGGAGTCTAGCCGAACGACCCAGTCAGTATTCTCATACAAATCAGTGCAGTTTAAATGCAAAAATGCATATTATAATCCCCCCTAATGAAACGCTGGATGCAGCATGAATAGTTCACAAAATGGAGGCCATTATTGAAATTTATTCCCTGTATTGGACGAAAAGTTTTAAATTGCATTATTTCTTTATTGATAGTACGATATTCGAAAATCAAGTTTCAGAACGAATTCGGTTTTCATACCTTTACTACTTATGACAGTACCCACACCTAATGGTGCATAGGGCACTGCAGTGGTTCATCAAGTTCAGTGAATCTTGACACAAAATTTGTTATCTTACGCTTAAAAAAAAAACATATTTATACCTACCTACCTACCTACATACCTACATACCAATGGTCAAAACGGAAAAAAAATATTGATTTCAGGGCCGCAAATTAGCTTTAATATTAATTATATATTTAATAACAAACTTGTTTCTTAAATCAAACTATTATATTTAGTTCCTAGTTATAGGAAGTAGACTAGAGTATGTCTAATGTCTAATGGCAGAGGTATAACATCATAAAAGTATGTAAATAAGATTTTATTCAATACTTTATTGCAATTCATTAAACATGCTGAGGCTTTGAGTTAAAAAAAATTGTAAACGTAAAAATTTTTCCAAATTTCCATTTTTTGACAGAACGTCTCTTCAAATAGTCCTGAAACCAAATGTTGTAAGTTTTCTTTGGTAATTATAAAATAAAAATTTTTGGAAAAAAAATAATTATGTCTTATATTGAAATACAGCATTTAGATTAAATTTATGATGACCCGTAGTTAAAAGTCCTCTTTTGGTATTTCTCACATAATTCTTTTAAAATCTTTACAAATTCTAGTATCTACTTATGAACAGACCGATTCTCTATATTTCCTGCGATCGTCCATAAGAGTTAATTCCGTATTTTGTTTTATAAATCTACTCCGACTTGCTCATTTTCCTAAGTAGTTCAACAGACGTATTCGATATTAGTTCAAGAAATTTAACACCAGCTCCGCGTAATATGTATTCGCAAACACACTCTTTTCTCTGCCGTCCCATTTGACAGAAAAATTACTCAATTCCTTCCAGAAACACTAAGGGCAACGCTTATTGGACGAATCTAAAGCCTGGTAGAGACATTGCATAAAAATGTATTCAGATATTTTACAAAAAAAAAAAAAAAAAATACACGAATATATATTTTGTTATTATTAATTATACAGAAATCTTATCACAGAAGTAATATAAAAAATTATGACATCATGTTTTGAGACTTGCCATTTGTTCGTTGAACTATGAGATACAAAGCAGTGCCCTAAGCACCGTCAGGTGCAAATAAGGGAAAAAAGAAGAAAAAAAGGTTTTTTTTTTTAAATAAACATTCGAGTTTTTATGATATATTCAAATATTTCATTTTGGGGCTGCCTTCCAACAGTCGGAAATAACTGTGCCAGAAAGAAGGAAACAAGTTGTGCTGGAGTGGGATTCGAACCTAGAGATTCTTATCCGTCTTCGAATCTAACACTGGACCACAACCCGGTTGGTGTTAATTTTTAAATACTCCCCATGTTTTTAACTCCAATAATGGACTCATTGATACTGGTCTAAACTGGTTAAATTATATGAGCCATCATTTTTTTAATGACTCGGCAATAACTTGTAATGATTATAAAAATAGTTATAGTATACCTACGACTATCGTTATAACTAACAATTAAATTTGTAATATAGTATATCTGTAATTAAAAATGATGAATTTCATGTGAATCATATTTTTTTTAACACACTCAGTATTTCGATTAAAGATGAAATCAATATTAAAATAATCATTAATTATATGAATATTTATGGTTATTTTACCACGTTAGCCATTAGTAACACGTGCAATCTTCTTTTGCACGTAATTTTTCTCAGTGTACCATTTTCGGAAACATGTTTTGGCAAACGGTTATGTTAGAAATGTAAAGTCTTTTAATATATCAAGAAGATTAGAGTGTTTTGCGTATTGTGTTTATTTGTTTAATCGAGAAGTACTGGCGCATGGCGCAGCAGAAATCCGTCCGTCTGGACGGGGCTCGTTAGAACGGATGGTTGAGACTTTGGCATTTCTGCATTTGGCAGCCGCCCCAAGAAACAAACATTTCGAAATAAACGTCCGCCGTTATGTTTATTCTGCTTTTTGCTTATGAAATCCGCCCCACCGTTGTATATCACATATCAAATTGGGCACAAAAATACGCCGTGATTTAGAGGAGCACTCTGACGTTGGCACACATAGACATATCTCAGACTAATGGCGTATGCACAGCCGATGTGAGGAAAAACCGTACAAATGCGCGGGAAACAAACATGTCGGTAGCATTCGCCGCCATTGTTTATGTTGTTTCCTTTTCTATGGCGGGAAATGACTGAGGCGGAAGGATGTTCTCCAATCCGAGCTCGTCACTTTGAGAGCCTGTCTACGTCACGGTGCTGAGGAAAATGGAGGCTGAAATCCATTAGACGTTCACATTTTATTTTCCGATTTCTAAATATTCAGAGTAATAGGTTTCTGAGGTTCCCATATGTCATGTAAATCACTCCGTCACCATTTATCTAATATTCAAAGAAGGTAGTTACGGGTAATAAGGGAATTTATTCAAAATCACATTTCCAAACATAATACAACACTTCTCTTAGTACAGCTTTGTATGAGGAAGGTGGAATGGTCTAGAATTCAAGAACTATGAAACTTATGTCCAAGTGTTTTCCCAGTAGTTAGTTGTAAAATCCAGCTGGCGTGTTTTCAAGCCTAAGTTTTAAAACGTTTAACTTGACTAAAATTCTCGAGCAGGTACTTATGTGGAAAGCTGTAATTAATTTATATGATTTAGTTTCTTTGTGATGTTTTATGGTAATGTCAAAATGTCATATCTTAAATGTTTACTCATATGTTATATACCTACGTAATTTGGCCATTTACTAAAATGAGTTAAATGTTTAAAACAATGATAATGATCATGGGAGTAAAATATTGCGAAAAAAATAATGAAACTAGTGTTTTGTCAAAATAAGATGGTCTCAAAGGGTTAGTAATGACACATCCCCATACCTCGGGTACCATAATTCCCATTTTTCGGGAACCGCTTCGCGTTGAAGGTACTCATCAATAGTGGTTTATGTTTGCGGCATTGTATTTTTGAGATGGAATCGCTAATGTATTCGCGCATATCCGAAGCACGCGCCATCCGAGATTTCCTCCATAATAAATCACACACGAAGTATCAAGTGTAGACTGTGCTGACACCCGAAGTCATCCATCTTGTGTGTTCTAAAAACATTAGACCGCCATTTCGGCGTGCGGTTTGCTTCCACATCCTCACACACATAGGTAAATGTATCTACATCTACCCATACCTACACAAAAATATTAGTAATGAACATTTCATTCGTACATTACCGAATCCAAATGTTAATAACTACAGTTAGTGACAAATTAAAGAAAACAAAGTACTTTGTAAAAATGCTAATATTTAGTACAATATCCGCATGATCACTATTTTATCGGCTCTTTCTTATAAAATGAAGTAAATAAAAATAATGTTTTATGTCCAAAATATGTGTATTGTAATTATTACATCAAGTAATAAAATGACACATGAACATGTTTTTAAATTTAACAGTATTTTTAACACAAAATGTTAATATGTGTGTAATAATTTAATAAAAAAGTACTTACTTTTAAAACATTTTCAACTATAGAATTGCATTAGTCCCAAATATTGACCCAGCAACTTTGCGATACCCTTTTATCAATCTTCTTACATATGAGAAATAAAAAGTTATGTGTGATAAACTTCTGAAACGAATTTCAAGAAATGACTTTTCGGGGAATCTAAAGATTTTAATATTATTGTATTTATCAAAATAAGAGTTTTAGGGTGTTTCGTGGCTAATTAGCGTCACAGAAAATCTATTTTGTGTGCCTTATTCTCCAAATGTATTCATGCATTAGTTGGATATTAACTTTACATTCAGGAGAATACATCATGACAGTTGGGAAGCTCAGAGGAAAACCAATAACGTAAATACTTTGAAAACAAAATTCTAACGTGGAGGAAAACCTTTTAACTTAACGTATCACGTGAAACCCTAAAGAGTGTGCGAAACAAGATAAAACCTTTGAAAAACGAGTTTCCCTTGTAAATATATACTCTACGCCTATCACGTATATTATATTCTAATACATGTGTGAGTTTTGGGATACATGTTAAGCTAATGCAACCCTTCAGCACACTAGATTCCCTATCCCCACAATATACTCATGTACTACACTACAGAGGCGTTGTTTGCTTGGCTAGCTTATTTCGAACAAACAATTTTATCGACTTTTACGGTAGGGTTAACTTACTACTTTCAACACACGATGTTGTCTTATGGATTGTACGTTTTAGACAAAGTATTCTGATGGATTTCTTGAACCCTTTTAAGGATAACACAGTTTATTCACATCTTCAACTAGAAAATAGAAAAATAAATGTAAAAAAAAGTGTAGTATCAAATAAATAATTTAAAATATCATCACGTATATCATGTATGTTACAATATCAGGTATTATTTTTATAAAACCCACAAAACGATCTAACAGACTGTCCCCCCTATCGTTTTCGGCCTCTTATTAATATTTTTGCATTTTAACTTTCCCAAATCATGAAATTAAAGTTAAAAACGTATTCACATCAGAATTTAAGATTAATAAATTGAAAATTTGGACGTAAATGAAACAGACACGCAGAAATGTTTTAAACCTCACTCAGTTTCTATTGTTCTAGAGTTTTATTTTCTGAAATTCCTGCGTCAACTGAACTAATAATAGATCAAAAGTTTGTTTTTCTAGTTAGTATGTCTGAGAAACGTACCTACTGCGAAATATATTTTTATTGTGCTCCCAAAAATAGTACTCATCAGTATAGTAGTAATTATTCAAAAAAATACACTTTACATCTAAAATGTTAAAAATCACAAATTAATTATATTCTTTTCTTATTATTATTTATTTATTTATTTACTCTATTTTACTTGATTATGATCTTGTTTTTTCTTTTTTTTTGTTTTATGATAGTACTGTATCAAAGATGATGCTAAATAAAAAGGTTATTATTATTATTATTTCTGTAACATAAATTGGTACCCATGTAAGTATTTTATAATCATGCTTCAATTATTTTATTGAATATACTGATATCTATAATATGAATCTAAACATTCCATCGTGCAAAACCAAGAAACCTGCAAAATATTTAATTTTTAAAAAATTAAGACTTTTTTCAAAATATTTTTCTAAGATTAATGATACATCAGCGCTGTGATTTATACTCGGGAGGTTGATACACAGAATAGATGATACGCTTTATTCAAATGGGCGAAACTCTATTCAGGGTTAATTCCTATGACAAATTACCCGGCGACATGTTGACGAATCGCTCTAGCGGATTAGTTTGTCAACTTTTTCATTTTGTCCTGTTTCTATGGCCCGCGACTGTACACCGCATACACACACGCTCACATAATTTATCTACACACATACACGGCCACGCGATGGAATCACAAAGAAATTTGAATATCGAACTGATACCATCGAATCACGTCTTAATAGAAAACGAAAATAGAGGGCGCTCAGCAATTATTATTATTACGCTTTCCAAATTTGAAAAAATACGATAAATCAAAAAAGGAATTAAGAATTCCACTTATAATACAGCCACAATAATACAAATACAAAGTCACATTTTCCAGCATTTACCTATCCATATTTTTGTTTTTATGATTTCATGGAATTTCATTGCATTTTTGAGCATGTTCCATAAAATAAATTAATAGCGTTTTTTCGACCGCTATGTGGAATATTAATTTACTTTTGATTGTAATTTGGGTCATATTTCTGTAATTGGTGTATTAGGTATACCGGTGGATTGTAGGAATGTTTCATGAAAAAATAATCATTTTAAAATTACTTGGCTTTGTTATGCATACACATAAGCCGGTGAACAAATAATTTTTAAATAAGAATTTACTCGCTTTATTACACACAATAAATGAATTTAAGCAATATTAAAAAAATGAGCATGAAACACATATATTTTATACCTTTTAACCATATACATGCTCCCTATACACATTATTATACAAACAATACAGTACATTGACATTATAGACTTTGCAGGGGTTATTTTATTTAAAAAAAAAAAATACTATCCTTATCCGCACTCAATGGTGCATAGGGCACTGAATTGGTACCTACACCAAGAAAAAAATTAACGGTCGTTAAATATATAGATATATCTAGGTTCTTAATACCAGATTTATTTTATTAATCGTAACAATTTTTATTATAAAATGAAAAAATAACTTTTGTTTCTTCAAATTAAAAAAAAAACACACTCAAATATAAAAATGTATTTTACTGTTATCGCCCATTACCTACTCATAAATTAATTATAGTCCACAAAATTAATGTATTCTACAACTAAAAGTTTATTTTAGCTATTTTCGTCACTTAAATTTTTTTTGAAATCAATATTTTCAATCATAATTTTTGTTTCCAAAATTTGCCTACCCAAAAACGTCAATCTATTATTGGCATTAGTATGATGCGAATGCACGTTTCTATTGTGTTAGTAAGAAAAAGAGATACAGACTCGAAGTTAACCACTCTCTCACTCTCTCTGCTCACGGCGTGACGTCATATACTATGGTCAGATGCTCTCTATCTTTTCAGCCAGAATTGAAAATTTAAATATTTATATCTCGCTTCTTTATTAACCCATATGAAAAAAGAGCGCCTATAATATTGTGATTTTTCATTTTAATTTATAGTCCAAAAATCTAGGCTTATTGTATTTTTTATGGCTCCGAAGTAAGAATAAAAGTGGTCTAAGTCCATATACCGAAAAGATAATCATAGTATTCACTTAGAGCACAATGGATTCCGTATAAACATAAATATCCCTGACAACGAACATCGGAACATCCAACCCCATTTTCCGTTCACTGTTATTCGTGAGGACGAAAAATATTGACGTGTCGAAAATATCGACTATCTACATGTCGACATACATACCTATTTGTTCCTCAGCCTATGGTTCTCAAACCGTTTCCAAAAAATATCCGTGAAACAACGACTCTGACCAAGCAATCCTCCCATAAGTTGCAAGTTGCACAGAGGAGCATGGAGAGAATTAAGCTTGGAATAACATTTAGAGACCGAAAAAGGAACGATTGGATCCGACGCCAGACAAAGGTGGTCTGCGACGTGGTGGAGCGAATTGCTTGGTTGAAGTGGAAATGGGCCGATCACATAGCCAGAATGACGGACGACAGATGGACGAAACGCGTTCTGGTGTGGAGACCGAGAAACAAGAGGCCTCAAGGACGTCCACCGATGAGATGGGTGGACGACATCAGGAAGTCTGCTGGAAGACGGTGGATGGGGGCGGCGCAGGATCGGGAGAAGTGGAGATGGCAGGGGGAGGCCTATGTCCAGCAGTGGACCTCAACGGGCTGAAATGATGATGATGATCCGTGATTGAAAGTTTGGTACAATTTTTTAAATATATTCCCAACTACACCTTCTTCTTCAACTAGCTAATATAGTAAAAATAACTGAATGGAAATTAATTAGTGATTTTCTAATTAAGTCTCATTTCTTTCCATTATTCTCTCCGAATGGTGCAAAGGACAATGCATTGGTACACCGAGTGCAGCGTATCTTGATCTATAATGTTACATTAAGGAAAGATGATCGGTCTTACACATTAATACTGAGCCCCAGTCCAAAGTATACTAACAAACTAACTAACCATCACGCCATTTGCCCGTAGGGGTAGGTAGAAAGGATATAACGCTACGCCAGTCTGTCCTGTCACCTTGCTTCCTCCACATTCGTACATCTTCTCAAGCACGCGCGTCGATTAATTCAAGTATACTTAGGAAGTAAATTAATGTGATGCCAATGTGAGGTAATATTTATATACGCACCTAACAGGCACTTAAATGCAAGATAATATGACACGAGCAATGACAAAATGTACTGTTTTAAAGACTAGATTTTGTATTAAATTACGAAATATGAGCGGTTTGGAAACTCAAAAACTTATGTTACAATTTTGACACATCAAGAGAGATGAGCAATTCAGATGGTTGTTTAAAAACTTTTCATTGCTATCGAAACATTCAACCATACATAAATACTAATTTGTCGATAATAAACTGTAAATACCGGGTTATGAGTTCACACAAACCAGCACATTTCTGTCTAAAAAACGTGTTTTTATCTCTTTCCTGCGTCGAGATATTAAAGTTTAAAAAATCCCGTTTTATTAGAATAGTACCAAAATAAAATCACTCTTTTGCAAATTCTCAAAAGTTGACTTTTTGAGTTATTGCCGATTAATATTTATGGTGCGATATGACAAAAACCAATAACAGTTCGAAATAACTATTTGAGAAGAACTGATCTACCGATAAACGAGTTTCTACCTCGTGTAAGCGTGTATGTATGTGAGCCTAAGGCAAACCCTTCTAGGCGACCATATTCCGCCCCCACCCCTCTAGGCAGGGGCGGGGGTAGTTTTGACCCCTATTTTCAGAATCATCCCTCAATTCCGATATAACCCTCCCGCACACGCACCCCAAACTAAAATTATCATAGTTTATTATAAACATCAAAAACGAATTATTATCTAAACTAAACATATATTTTTTCATGTTTCTTGTCACTTACAAATTAACCGCTCCTTTGCTAAGTACCTATGTTCCATAAAAAAGAAATTCCAAATAATTATGAATCAACTCAATAGCAAAATACACACATAACACCCTTTCTCTCCTTTGAATAAACTATGTATATGTTAGAAGAGTACATAATGAAGTATTCTATGTATGTATATTAAAATACCACGTACAGAAAATATAGAAATCCATGTGAGTGTATGTAAAGCTGTACTGTACACATACTTTAACAGTTAGTAGTGTATCGAAGAATGTGCTCTTTTTCAAAGGTGGTTCAAAAAAACGAGTCAGTTAAAAAAACTCATGAATAATTGTGTATACCTAAAGCAAAAAAATGTTTTGCGTAATTCGTTTTTTTTCCAAGATAAAAAATGATAAATTAATTATTTACTTTGAAGTAATTATTTATATTTCAATAATTATTATGAATTTTACACATTTAGTTGTATATATATTATAACACAATTTTGCGAATATCTATGTATTTTCCATAAGTAAATTTAAAAGATTTTTTTACTTGCTTTTGGCAGTTTACTGGGACAAAATAATTTAGAGTTTTTATATTTTTTCATGTAACAGAATTTTTTTATGTGTCAAGATAAATAAAAATGTAGAGGATAAAAACGATGTGTATCAAACTTCCTTGCCACACGGTATATGTAGAAAACGAATTTGTTACCGAAAACTCGATTGTAGACAATTTTTCGATTTGAATAAAAGGCTCCCATCAAATTGTCGTTGCCAGAGACAGGAATGTTGTCATATTGAATATATCGATTGGTTCAATTCTACCCAATAGGAATGCTCGTCTATGTAAATAGTTACGTTTTCATATGAATATTTTATAAACCTCAGTTTTACGATCGATTTCCTATAAAAGGGTGAATTTTGAAAGCTTTTTACTTTCCCCATATTTATTCTCTACTCTTTTTACTGACATAAAATGTTTTGTAAATACAAATAAGCACAAGGCAGTACTAACATTCAAATAGCCATACAGATTTTAAAAAATTGAAGAGTTTGGCAGATATCTTAAAAATTTTTACTAAGAGTCTTTTTGAATTTAAAGTGGGTATGTTTGAGTTTAATATCGTTGACCATTGCTTTATTTTGTAAAAAATTAACTTTCCTGACCATATAGTCTTTTTGTTAATGACCGGTGTCATACTTACCTGTCCTTATATTAATTTGATGAATTGGAGTGTTGTTTTATTTTTCGAGATTTTTCCAAATAATGCTCGAGTACCCACGTTGGAACCTCCAATTGAAAACCCAAATGAGATTTCTCTGAAAGGATGGTCTCATTTCACCCAAAGGTCCTTAGCGACCCGTCTCCATGAAGTATAAAGGACCATTTGCGAATTCAAATTGAAGGGGAGGTTAATAAGGATGTCCCATGTAAGTGGACGAATGTCCATTTCTTATTCGTTTACTATAAGATTAGGGGATGAAGGTATCACTGGATAAATCTAAAAAGGGGCTGTAAAAACTCTGAAGAGATTCGAAAAAAGAACCAACTTAAATTTGTATACAAGTCCTAATTATAATAAGGGTGGATTAAAAACTTGGTTAAATTTTTGAAAATATTGAAGCTTTGAAAAACTTGAAAATGTGTAGGAAGAATTTTTTCAGAAGAATGTTTTTAGAATTATGATGAATTTGACCCAATTTATTTGTATATTTAAAAAATTTAGGACTACCTGTTAATTTTTGCGTTTTTATTTACCCATTCTGAAAAGCACGTTTACCTTAAATGTGCAGCGACAAGATATATACTACGATTTTATATCATATTTACAGGTTTTCCTATAACCAGAAAAGTTTCATTTAGGTCAACATCACTCGAATTTAAAAGTGCATTTCGAATTAGATTGTTGCACCAGTTGATAATTTATAACTTATGTAGGTACTTAGACATTAACCCTCAAGTATGAAAACTAATGAACACTTGTCTTCGTGTAATAATGGACGGTTTTATACGCATCCGTTCGTAACGTTTGATATACTACTCGGGTAATATTAGGTACAAAACGTATGGAATATTACCTGATTAGTAAACCATGCGTTACTGTCGGACGTTTCAATGTAGTGTACTTTGTGTATAAATGCAGCTCCCTCCCCTATGCACAGGTACAGATACCTAAGGGAAGCGAAAAAAACCTGAACTAATATGAAATTTGAAACGAAAATGCTGAAAATATTGTAGCATATACCAGTTATTTGTAAGATTATTTATTTATTTAGTTATATTTACGGGACAAATCCATTTATTAAATACAATGACAAGCATAATAGGAATAGCAAAGCAGTAAATAAGTGACAGAACATGAAATTGGTGAAGCTAAGACAGTTAGAATAATATGTGGACACACTCAAGACAGGATCGGGTCTACTTCAGTTAACGTTTAAATCTTGGTAGACTTCCAAAGAAGTCCGGATCCCGTCTTGAGTTTACAATATGACACAATCGAGATAATGAGGCATAAAAACCATAGTTAGTTTTGTTATGAATAAGCGATAATATTAAAACCATATATTATTTATATTAATTTATGTTAGGTACCCATGAAGAAAATTGACTTTTAGTACTTCGCGCATGCTTCGAGTGATCGCGTGTCTCTTAGTTTGAGTTTCCCTTTCGGAATCCAATTTGGTTTATTGCTAACATATTATCAGAAACAAAAGACGAACTACCGTATTATTTTATTGCCGTGTAAGCTTACATCAGCCCCGGAATTGCTCCTAATGATCTAAGGAGAATTCATATTTATGGGTTATAAAGTTTGTCGACAAAATTTAAATGCGGTTTATTGGCATCCATTACTGAGGTTCGTTTAATATTATAAACAGTAAAATCATGTCGTGGCTAAGGGATACGAAATGTCTAGATATGGAAATATCCCCCGAGTCACGTCATGTTAATACCTTTCAGACACAAGAATTTAAGCGATAAATCTTTTGTGACGTCAAAAACTTTTTTGTATAAAACTACAACTAAATAAAAAGTTTAGCAATAGTAAAATGATATGCGAAAGTAAAAGCATGTTTAAAAAAAAAATGGAGATAGCAAGTATCGGCCTAATAATTAATTTTTTTTTAAAGTAAGAAACTGTGATTAGGGTAAAACCGAGGCTAAAAGGATTATGGGACTAAACGGATCGTGTTTAAGTTTATTGCTTCGGTCATTCATGAATACTATTATTCATTACAAATATATTAATATTAAAATAATAGTACATGAATAAATATTTTTTGATTATTTTCTTACGCAAGAAAAAGTTCGTTTTATCAAATACAAAAATAATCGCATTGTTTGTTCGTTGTATAAATGTGTTTGGCTTTTGAGATGTCAGAAAGTTAGAAATGTTTATATTTTATGTATTTGACGTCAGGGAAATATGACGAATTGCTGTCTTAGGGGTTGTTGGCTCACTATACGAGGGTATTTTTTTTACACCCTATGCGATAAAAAAAATCAAATTATTTACTTTACTAACTTCACTGGATAAAGTTTTCGTAGAGGGAATATTGTAAGATTGAACAATAGGAATAAATCAGGTTACCTACTAAACATTGTAAAACAAAGGTTTAAATGTATTTAATTAAAATAAAACTTAAATTCACTAACTTCTTTTGAATCGTTTGGAGACTTAGCACCAAAAACTTAAAGTTAGATAGTAGTAATTAAAAATACGGAACTCGAAATATTTGACAAGGTATACTTAGGGTCCGTTTTATAAACAATCTTTTCTCAGGGTTCAATTTATAAACAATCAATGCTACGAACCTTAAACTATTTGTAGCATTAATATACTAATTTGTGTTTTATAATCATCTTTAATATTGCATAAGCCACGCCTACGAAACGCCTACATTTCAATATTTTATTTGTCTATGATATTCGCAAATGTGATCCATACTTATATTACAAAATGGAGTTTTGACTACCTTTACCTGCCTTATATCGTTGTTTAAATTAAAAGTAATACATATAATCATTTATGTCACTGTATTGTACATTTCAAATGAATTCTCATTGGAATCCATCCAATATGGCTGCTGAATATTTGACATTTCAACGAAAAACGGATAGTTAGGAAACGTAATCCCTCAGCGTTTTGTAAAACGGAAAATCGGGTTTTTCGCGAAATATAACTAAAAAATGGTATAATGATTGAGTAACGGATGTTTATAAAACCGGCTCTTTCGGCTAACGAATCATTTGGCGTACTGATACTTTTATCATGAAGCGGAACGATATTATCAGAGTTCTGACAAAATACCTACGTTTAAAAAGTTTTTATACCACTTAATTAAACGTACACGTAGGGGACATAACCAACTTTTTACTATTCCAGTACCATTCGGTATATTTATTATACTTGCGCGTCTCGTAGTGTAGTGGTTAGTGCGTTGGGTTGACATGCACGAGGTCGTGGGTTCGATTCCCAACGTGGTCAATATGGAATATAAGTTTTAATGTTATTTTTCTCATACCTTGGACGGGCGCTGAAGCGTGAGACTGGTCATCTTGCCTTCGTGTAACAAATCATCAAGAATCAGGTGTACCAATGCACCATTATTATGGCGGGTGAAAGCAGTAGAATTATAATAGTAATTACGTATTGTAAAAGTTTGAAGTACCTATACCATGATTTTTGCTGCATTTTATTCCAGGTATGTACGGCAAACAGCTTAACGTGGAGCTTTTTATCAATTTCTAAACTAGTCTTATGTTAGATATTGAGAAATTCGCCAACACAATTCTGTTTTTATTGTGTAGCCAGATGTAATACGTCTCCTTGGAAAGATTTAAAAGACATTTTGAAAATCCTCCCCTGTTTTGGGATGAGATGAAGGATTGGAGGATGGAAGGAATTTAATATTGCATTCATGTACGACAGTGTGTGGATAACAACGTAGGTATATGAGAATATCGTATTTTTATATTCCGTTTATATTCCTCTCAATATACAAAAGATACTTTTTGTTACGTGATAAACTCCATTTTATTCGAATAGGTTCTTATGTGAATTCATGTTTTTTACAGTAGGAAATACGAATATACCGACGCGATGTATTAAATGTTTCAAACCTACTAGTTTCTAGATAGATATTTCTGGGTATTATTTACAACTTTAACACAAATCTATAGTACATTTTTTAAATTTTATTTTTTAAAGAGCGTTACATAAAAAAGAATATTCTTTTTATTTAATGATACCAAGGAGTTTTTGAAAATAACTTATTTAGGGACAATTAACATATATATCTACATACACATATGATTTTTTATTTTTATTTTATATTTTTATTATAAGATAAAATTAATGTGTGTATATGTATATAATGAGCAGAAAAACCCAAGGTATTTCCGATGTTTAAAATTATCACAGTAATTAAGTGTTTTCATTATACACGGAGTAACAAAACTCGTAGTACAACCCGAAAACTGGTGAATCTACATCATATGGAGTCGAATGTGAGAGATGATTTTTTAATCTAAATATTTTTTTTTCCTTTCAATGCTTTTATAAGCACCTACCGTATATTAGGTAAAATTATACAAATTCTTGTTAAAATAAAAGTTTTGCTTTTGTTTTCCTTATACCTACATATTCTTAATTTCTAATTGATAATTTAAAATTTGAATGTCTCTTTTTTGGGCCATTACTCCAATCAAAAGGGGATCAAGTCAACTAAATTTGTCATGCAGAATCGATGCAATTTGTCAATGAAACGCTAACCATCTAGCCAATGAAGAAATCGAATAGTTTCAAGTCCTACGCAGGTTGCGGGGGTAAATGGGGCCGGTGGCGGTGGGGCGAAGCGGGACGGGGAAGGTAGGGTAGGTAGGTACCCCCCGTACTTTACATACAACCCCTTCTGAAGTTGCCCCCTTCCCCGCCAACGTATGCAGTTCGATGACCCTAACTATGAATGGTAACAATCAGCCGAACCTCCCCTAACAGCTTAGCCCGCTGTTGCACTATCGGGGTAGTTTGAAAAATTCAAATGGAATTGTGGTCTTGATAAAAACAGTTCGATGAATATCAAACCACCTATATCACACTTTAAATACTTATTTGAAATATTTATCTTAAACAAGTGGTTGAAAGTGGGCATGTGAGAAGTCGGAAAAATCGACTTGCGTGCATGAAGAGATGTATTAATGTGGAGGAAGCAAGAGAAGTATGCGAGGACTGAGTGGTGTGGCGTTCTACCTCTCTGCCTACCCCTTCGCAGAAATGGCGCGTTGGTTAATTATTTAGTTAGTTATCTTAAAACTTTTTAAAAATTGAATGAAATTCATAGTCGTGAGATCAATCTATGCTGGAGTCAATAATACATCCTAGGCATAAAATTGAGATAAAATTAATATTTATATATGTACAAGCAGTCACTGAATCAAAACTGATTAGATAAATAAACATAAATATATATAATATCCATTCATTGCAAGACAGTATGTAATAATCCTTCATTGAGGACCATTTTCTCAGAGTGTATTAGGTGTGTCAAACAAATAAAATTTTACACTAGGATTTTTAATTGTAAAAAAAGCATCGTATTAACCTTAACAAAACCAAACAAAGGCTATATTTTGAAACTTTAAGTTATTAAGATAGCGTTTTTCTACCTTTTTATTGGGTATAAGTAGTTAATAAGGCTAATTTTTAGAAATAAAAAAGTTCCAACTGTAAAGTTTGACTTGTTAGAGTTTAAAAACACTACTTTATTTTCATCATTATGTTATATCCGCTCCTTATAAGGATGCATACGGATTTCACAAACTGCCTCCAAGCCAAGCAGAAAATGTTTAAATTAATATAAAACACAATTCGATCAAATATTTTATACGGAAACTAAAAGTTAGGAAAATGAATTTGGATCCATAAAAAAGGAACTAAAGCCTATGTTTCCAACCATTACTCAGAAAACACAAAAATTCCGGGCATAATTATATAAATATATATAATACAAAGTATAATACATTATACACGTGGGCTTTTTGATATCTCTCCTTGTCCCTCCTTTGAATAGCTCGGAGGCTTAGTCTAGAATTTACCATATATTTATGGATGAAGATTCGTGTATACCCTTTACTCCGCCTTGAGTAATACGGAGAATTTCATTTTGTATACCGTCTCTATATACCGGTCGCTACAGTCGCTATGTACGGAAAAGGATATTGGATTTCAAAGAAAACCAAAACTGCCATGTTTGTGCTGGCATTCCTTTCTGAATATATGTAGATACGAGGATTACACCAACTTGTAATAATACCAAGAAAATGTGAATGATTTTTGTAAAGAAAGTATATTTTTAATTCTCGACAAACAATAAACAAAAAGCTTTTTGCCTAGTGACCTTTTTTATTTTAGTTATAATATTAATCATTAACAATAATTGATTATAATGAACGTGCACTTTTTAAAACTACCTTACAAATTAAAAAAATTATCTTACCTGAACCATGTGTATCATATTAAAATGTTTATTTATGTAGATTTTGGGTATAAAACCAATAGTAAATTTGAATAAAATAATTTTATGTAATTATGTGTTTTATTTTAATTTATAAAAACAATGTGAATTCACAAATTGTGTAACTTACTGTAACAAAGCTTTATTTGGACGCATTCAACCTGTTTAAAAAATAAGCTAGTGACATTGTAAGCATGAAAAATTAAGGAATTACTTTCAGTCATTTACTAGTAGGTAATTATATTTCGGTTACAATCTTTCAAACATTATTACTAAAGGATTTCTTAAAAAATGTTAGGCATTTTTCTCAACATACGGCAAGCACTAGCATGTAAAGCATCTCGCCAATTCTTTATGTATGTATTGTCATGTTATTCTCCCGCCTCTCGTAAGAATGACATTCCTGACTTCCCTTTAACTGATAAAAAATAGCAATTTAACTTTTGACCCCGTTATTCTACCTTATTTCATTACCACAGAATCTGCTCTATGGTAAGTGAAATCTCGTTCTGAGCTTTTTCGTCTATGATTCCTTCTTGCAAAAATAACTGTCATGGCGAACGGCCGCATTTTATTTTTTATTTTCTATTCAGAAGACGTAATCGACCCGGCATAAATCCTTGGGGAATGAAGACGTAATCGTGAATTATATTCCCCTCCCTTTATATACTTCCTTACTCCTGACATAATATTAGAATATTATAAATTAAAAATGGCCTAGACACTGATCCGTGTCTAGTTATCAGCTAGTTACCGAGTGTCACACGCTGACCGGTACATCACGGAACGCAGATATTATCCCATATCCGTCATCGCTCACGCGTGAAATTCTGGACCACGTGTGAGGATATATTTACAATTTGATGCCTCAAAGGACTACTATTAACAAAGCTTCACCTCGTGCAGGTCCTGATGTGGACACTGCACACTGACGATACATGGATTCTTCACCTCGCTTCAAAATTTCACCTCTACATAAAATTAAATTCTTAACCTCCAAATCACTTCGTTCATCTCAACACTAGCCTTTTTTTTCTTTAATCTTCGACGTAGAACTTTTTAATTGTAAATTCCAGTATGAATGATTCGATGGATGGATTCATTACTTAAGTTTTCAACCTATATTTGCAATTATATCTTTCTTATATCTTGTCAAAATTATAACCTATATACTTACCGTGCCTCACACATCTTCTTAACCTTGTAAACATACTTATATTTTAATTACACACATTGAATTTCTATAGCTTTGTTTTATTTATATTCTGAAACTCTGTGGTATTTCAATCCTTGCTTACTTTTATAAATTTTCGTGAGTCTTTTGCTAACTGATTGAGCTATGCAGGTGAGCGTCTGAGGTTGTGGAGCCAATCAGGCAAGCCTCCCACCCTCTACGTTACAGTATGGAGTAACAAAACCCGTAGTACAACCCGAAAACTGGTGAATCTACATCATTTTTGGTGTGCAAGATGATTTTTTAATCTGAGCTTGAAAAAACTTTTTTTTCCTTTTTGTAAAATCTTTTATAAGTATGGCAGATTAAGTAAATTGCACAAATTCTTATTGAAAAGCGCCTTTTTAATTTTGTGTTCTCCATGGATAGTATTAATTTGACTAAATAAATTATATTGGATAACAATTTGCTAGAATTTATCGAAAAAAAAATTAACTTCGTACTCAATTTTGTCGAAAACTGTGGGTCAAAAAAAAATTTTAAAAATCTACAAAATCGACTCCAAATACGACGTAGATTTACTGGTTTCCGCTTGTACATCGAGTTTAGTTACACCATGTTTACAAGTTACGAAAATCAGCATTCTTATCTCTTTGTATATCGTAGGTGTATTATATTAAATATTTCTTGGGGGGTTTCCAAAATCAACAACTAACTAGGTACGTCTACCTCCTACTCGTGGAGTATCATTTCGCAGGATTTTACCACACAGGATCTTCACTGAACGAGGGAATAGAAGGACTCGCATAGGTAGTGAAGAAGATTACAGGACGAGGTATAGGGAACAAATTTTCTTTACGACTAAGTCTCCTTTGAGGATAATAGATTTTCTATCATGTCTGTGGGGGGAAGGTTCTACACGGTACATGGAAGATTTTAGAAAGGTGTATTACCAGTCAGTGGCGTGAGGCAACTACCAACCCTATGTAACATCCCTAGAAAGCGTTGAGTAAATAATCTCAGAGCTTTTTGTTAGTTATTAATTTTGGAAATATTTACTGCCAAAAGTTACCACGCATTACTATTTTTTATATTTTTGTTTTATATGTCTGAATTTATGTTGGTAGGTACATGTATATTTAATTTTGTTTTATTCCGTTTTATAATAAAAATCGTCGGAATAATCAGCGTGCGTGCATGAGAATATGTATGAATGTGGAGGAAGAAAGGGAAGTGAGCCGGATAGAGTTATATGGCGTTTTATTCTCTGCGTACACCTTCGGGAGTGGTGTGATGGTAATTAAGTTAATTAATTTTTATATGAACCGTAGAGGCTTGCACTCCCCACCTTAAGGTTTGGAATATATTATTATTATTATTAACGATATCTAGGCGTATTGTGTGTATTTAAGATGGAACGTGAGCCGACAGCGGTCTACCCTCCATTCAACATAATTCCCGGATTTCTCCTTGGTATTCAGCATTAAAACAATGTTTTTTTCACACTTTTTCGATACATACCTGAAGCGTATCGGCAATGTAGAATTGGACCACAACTTCCGTACAACTATTAACAACTATTAGATGTTGAGTTTGAAATGCTAAATATTTCAAGGTTTAATTTAACTAATCAAGAGAAAGATACCTAATAAAATAATTAAATCCCTTATCCGTATCTAATAGGACACTGCATTGAAACATAATGTGCAATGTATCTTGATAATTTTCATTGCATGAAGGTAAGATCAGTCTTACGCTACGTATATATCGCTATATAAAATACCCTGTAAAATTATAAAAATGCTTCATAGATTCGTTTGTGACGTTTATCAATGTATTAAATTCTTCGCTGCCCCCACCACCACTGATAATATATACATGAGAGCAAGATCCGAGCGCTATCTATAGGCTATATATCTAATATCTTGCTATATGTAAGTAGGTGCTTTCATTTTGTATGGCATAATGCCTCCAGCCGCAGTGTTTAGATCGGAGTTAGGCGATTTAGATACTCGTTTGGGTTACCCTTATCAGCAAACGGGAGAGAGTGCAGAGCAGATAAGTGACAGTAGTTTTGAGTGAAATACATTTTCATTTTTGGATTTCGGCACGTTTTCGGGGAGCGAACTTTACCGATAATATCGACGGGTTTCAGGCAAAAGTTGGTAAGACAAATTTTCTGTAAATGAATTTATTTTAGTAACTGGAATCAGGTACACTTAACAAAAAATCCACTTAATAATGTGGTATTATTAAACTATGGGGAATAACAAATAAAAGGATGCGGCAATTATGTACGAATAAATAACTCATAGCTAGTTGTTTTTTATGAAATCCCAAAATATAAATAAAATACAAAAGAATTCATCAGCCGACTTGGTAATGCACAGGTGAGACTCTCTGGTAGGGAGGTAGTGAGGACTGGAATAAGGAAGCTGGACTTGCCAAATGCAGGACTCACCAGGGGCGGGAGAAGACGAACGAAGGACCACCAAAGAGGAGCGAAGCGACGTATCCCTGGAATACTATGGAAATTTGATTTGACTGGACACATATGAGGATACAACAGCGCACTACTTCACTTTGAACCGAGGGGTTTCGGGTTTTAGGTTATCGGAATGGAAATGTAGATTATTATGTCATTAAAAGTTTGTATAAAACCACTCAGCGACTTTTCTATGTCTACCGGTTTCGAGACGCAGGTACCCGTCTCTTCGTCAGGACAAACACAACTACACCGACATGCAAATGCCTTCGTTTGTTTTTGGTTTCGATTGGAGGGAATCTCGAAGGGAATTATATGGATAGTAAAATTACAACACTAGACAAAGACACAATCTACACCCACCTGATACTTGTACTACAAAATTTGGTCTAAAGTCTCTGCTGTACCTGGCTTGTAGGGAGTATAACAGGCTTCCTGAGGGTATTCGAAGCTCTAGTAATGTGGCTAACAGCCTAAAGCTCTATTACCTCAGGCAGTATGTGGAAGGTGTAAATAATTAGTGTATTTGTATTTGGTTGTATTCTGATTGTAATAATTTTTTTTTTGTGTTTGTAATAACTGTGTGTTCTGGCATGAATATATATATTTAATGTAATTATTTATAGGCCCAAAATGAGTTTATTGTAACTCATGGGGAATACATGTAAAATGTATTTTTGAAATTAAAAAAAAAAAAAAAAAAAAAAATGGGATTGAAAGACTAGTTCCAAGAAAGATTCCCGAGTGGAGTTCTGATGTTCGATTCTTGGCGACTGAAGCGGAGCAATAATACGAGACTGACTTGCTGTCAAAAAACAGGTGCAAAGGGATCAGATGAAGGTAGGACATGAAATTTGGAAAAGGAGTCAAACCTACCTATCACCAAAGAGGATCATCACAAGAGAATATCATACCAGAGTAACCACGACTAAAAATTATACATCTAATTTTAAATATGTATTAGTTATTACTGCATTTATTACGCGGATGATCGATCAACGGCATGAGATGTGGAAAGCAAAAAGAAACTACAAATCAAAAGTGATTTATCTCAAGCCTGGGTGTTTGTGACATTGTTCCCCTCTGTAATTGGGCCTTCTGGCCTGTTGAGGTGGTTAAAAAAAAACAAAAAAAAAAAAAATTCTATTAAAAAAATCATGACGCGACTCTAAATATAATACGAACAATTATTGGAAAGCTGAGATTTCAATCGTCCATGCGCTTTGTAGCTGCAGGACGAATTGAGATCCCGTACTTTACCTATTAGTAAAATCATGTTACCGTTGTTTAAATTTTCGCTAGATTTTTTCATTTTTAAATGTTGGGTCTGGAATTAATTAGTAGTATCAATGTACCCTTGAGGTGATTTTTTTTTAAAATGGCGCTTTAGAAATTATCAAATTATTATTATTATCCACTTGTCTAGTACAAATTTGTATATTTTATTTGCAATAAAAAACACGCTCGATTTCTACTGAACTTCAAAATTAAAATTCCAATATCTCACAAGTACAATGTATGATCAAGGTAGGTACACTCACTCGCTCACCTGGTATACCGAAGAAGTTCCCTATGCACCATTAGGTGTCGATAAGAAAAAAAGAGAGATTCAAAAATAATAGATTGTTGGTTGCCAACTTTTACCAGAAGCCTGACAGTATTATCTGCCCATAAAGATTCTTTGGAACCGTTCTAAGATGCCGTGAGCACTTCTAACGCTGTAATAGGCTGGTTAATGATTATAGGGTTTAAGTCAATGCGGTAATCACCTTATCGCGGATGTTTGGAAATCTCAAATATTTATCTAACGCAAACTTGACTTTGAGATAAGCAATTCAAGAGCTAAATGGTACTCTTTATTGATGTATAATTTTCTATTATAGGTTTAACGTAATGATTTTGTAGATTTAAAGTGTTTGCGATAGACATAGACACGTACATGGTATAATAAAACTCGACGTACAAGCGGGAAATCAGTGAATCTACATAATGTTTAGAGTCAATTTTGAGGAATAATATTTTTTGATTTGACTCATAGTTTTCGAGAAAATCGAGTAGGAAGTTTATAGAAGAATGATTATAAAACGCCAAATAAAAAATTTCTTCAGTCTACTTAATACTATGTACCTACCCAGGTATTATCAAAACAGCAATAATTTCTTTTTAACAATAATTCGTACATTTGACTAAATCTACGGTAAGTACCTACTTATGAAAGCTTTAAAGGAAAAAATAATTTGATTTATTTTAAACTCAGATTAAAAAATCATCTTACAAATTCGACTCCAGATATGATGTTGATTCACCAGTTTTCGGGTCGTTCTACGAGTTTTGTTACTCCATGTATAATATCATGGAAACCACATTTTATAATTTATGAGAATAATGTCCGAATAATTGCTCGCCTTTTGGTGTAGTGGCAAACTTATTGGGCTATATTATGAGGTCGCGGGTTCGATTAGCTCGTGGGTAAACTTGAAATATTGATTTGAAATGTGATTATTCACATTGATTTTTCATGTACCTTGAAATAGCAGTGAAAAGTAAGCCTGGTATCTTTATGTAGTATATCATCAGTTTACACTGAACTGGTGTTACTACTATATATGCATTGTCCTGTGTACCATTAGGTGCCGATTAAGGATTTAATGAAAAATAATGAATGTATATAATTCTAGGACTAATTTAAATTTACAAATCAGATTTAGTTAAATACTCCATGTTGAAAAAATGAAAATACAAATAGGAAATATAAATTCTTTGGATTACAGTTTATTTTATTTTATTTATTTAGTCTAACAATCTTAACAAACCAGAAGGCCAAATAACAGGAAAACTTAATCACCATCATCTTAATCAAATATAAAATTCAATGTCTTCTAGCATTTTGAACTGGTGGTGGCCCATTGGTTAGCGTCGCGGTCTCTGAGTCCAGAGATCGTCGGTTCGAATCCCCACTTCGACAAGACTCGATCCCTATTTTCAACCACAAGCCACTTAGGCTTTATTGAAAATAGTATTTACAAATTGAAATATGTGCAAATATCATAAGATTGCATAGATTTCTTTTTAAAAAAATATTTTTATTTTTGGGAAATACCTACTCTGGTTTTATAAAATAAGACTGAGTGACATTTCACACTAAAAAACCAACAGCAATTCTATTCTTTTATATATTCGGAATACATTTCCTATGTGCAGCATAAAATGGATTCAATAAATCGCCTCCTAGCTAAACGGTCGGTCGCCAACTCCCTTGCAAATTTTATAAAAAAATGAATTGCACATATTATGTTCTACGTACAATATCGCTTTTTTTCAATGTATGAAATAATGTAGAAATGAATCGGGAAGCAAAACGATAAGTCACAAATAACAACAAATGATGCAATGGCATTGTGACGTCATGAACCTAATTGGTCCTCCCCTCCACTCGGGGTTCTGCAGCACGGAAAAATTGGAATCAATTTTTTCCCTCACAAGAAAAAACATTTCGCTAGAGAGATCCGCGAAAATAGCACAGCCGCGCGCTCTACACAGTCGGAATAGAGCCAGGGAGTGGTGTGGTATGAAATAAGAAAGCCCCACAGCAATAATGGACAAAGTCACTCTCTAAATGAATATTAATAAATCACATACTTAAATTAAATCTCGTAACTAACTCACCATCACGCTTTTTCCTTCAAGGGGTTGGCAGAGTGGATAGAACTCCACACCATTATATCCGTCACATTTATACATCTTCTTATACACGCACCTTTGATAATAGTTTTCGAATCCAATTTCAAAAACTAAGTGGGCACTTAGTACTTCATAAAACCAACCCCCTGATGTACCTATGTGCTGTGTAACTTTTAGAAATAATTATCCGGTTTATTATTTATTTATAATTTATTTATTTACTTTATTATAGTATGTGTATACATACGCAAAGTTTACATAATAATAAAGCAATATACAGTACTTGGATTTGTCACTCCACTTGTTCTAGGGCACGTTTTAGAGTGTCGAATACAATGAATATTGCGAGTATTTATGTATTTTTTTTTATTAATAAACACACTTTTTCAATAATATTTTAGTTAAAAAAAATTATCTAAAAAACCGGAATATAATACATTAAAATGCTCCAAATCGCATTTGAAAAATAATGAAACTGCGTCTACACGGCACAGTACATCAGCGGGTTGGTTTTATAACCTACTCAGTTTAAGAAATAGGAATGAAAAACAATGCTAAAAGTATAAAAACATACCGACATAAATAATATGAAAAGGTTTTGGTTTCTTCTTACTTCGTCGAAATTACAAAAATTATTTATTTCCTTTAGTGTCTCATCCGCAATCTCATAAATGAGAGCCTTTGAGAGTTTTTGATCGCACACATACATTACAAACTTCTTACATGCATGCGCACAACGCTTGGTAGACAAGAGTGTGGAGGCTACGAAGCACCGCACAAAGAGAAGACGAAGATAATAGACAACGCTATACAACTGTGTTCTATCTCATTCTCTCGCAGGCTAAATCCCATAGATCTATATGTTTGTCTCTTTTTAGTGTCGCTTTTTCGTTTCATAGAGTTTCAAATCACTCCCAACGATTCGAAGAAGTTTTCGCTTCAAAAAAACAACTGCAAAAGTTTTACCTATCACGTCGTCAGCCCCTGAGACCAATTCGGTAGCAATTGAAATCCTTACTTGCGCCATTATCACCGTGGGTCCCTCATACAATAATGTATAGGTGCTTTCTGATCCGCCACATTTGTACGTATTCAATCTTCTTGGCGTTCCGTTTTGGGGCGACATTCGTTACTAGTACCCGTGGAACTCGTGGGGCGGGGGGGGGGGGCGGGGGCGAAGGCGGGAGTCCGGGGGCGGCGTGTGGGGAACACTCTATACACGGGAAACGCAGAGATATTGTATTTATACGTATTGTACCGGCTTTCTCGCAAACTTCATATTTTATACGGCGACCATGAATTTTTTTCGGTTTTTCCTGCTTCGGAAATTATGAGAAAATCTGAAAATTTTTGCTTTCAACTGTATAAAAGTTTATATATTTATAAATAAAAAAATGGATGCTTTTCGGAAGACCACTGTGTGGACAATAATAGGCCATTCAGCAAAGCCATTTTCTTAGATCTTTGACTAGTTGAAATTAATCTATAATAGATTAGACTGAAAATTTTACTTATTTAGTCTATGAATTCGATATAATACTTAGGTACTACTTAGCTACTTAATTTTTTTTTATTATTAAAAATAAATTACAACATGTGTATTTCTCATGAGTTACAATTTTTTAAATTCTTAAATTAGAAGTATTTTATCGTAAAGAAAAACATTTCTGCCAGCTTTCCTATTAAGCACTTCTT
>JAGVSP010000938.1:0-48640 GCA_022494985.1 Micrasema minimum
CCTCTTGTATAATTCGTGTAATTCAAACTGCAAATGTATTATGTGAATAAATTAATTAATTAACTAATCCCTGTCCAACCATTTACTTTTCTTTTGACAGCTCGATCATGTATCGATTAGGGATGTTCTAATGCGTTACCGAATCGATTTCTCACAAAAATCGTCTATATTTATGATGAAGTTTTAATCAATTTAACACATTTATATTTTATTTTTGCTCAACATTTTGTAGTTTATAAACATACCCAGACGTTTAAAGCAGAGTTGATATTACGAAAGCGCTGCGCGCTGTCGTAAAACTTTTTTTTTTACAATCTTTATTCAATAAAAAAATTTAACAAAAAATACATTACTACTTTACAAAAGAAACCTTAAATACAGTCCCGATAAACTCCTTAATTGGAGTTTGACATCGGGTGCAGGAGCTACAGAAAACCCAAATATGCATAGGAGTATTTTATTGTCGTAATGTAAATTGAGAAACTTTGTGTCGCAACAAACAAAAAAAAAAAACGAATGGTTTGAATTTAAATCTTAAATAATCCTCGTTGCATAAGTAGGCTCAATAAACATCGATATCGATAAATATCGGAGCTAAAGAACATATCGCTTCACTATCGTAAAGAAAAAAACATGAAGTATTGCATTTTTGGTCTATGGTTGCCTGTCAATAATTACGGAACTTTATAGGCGCCCATGTGTCAAAAGTAAAAAAAACGCTTGGAAATACTATTTTGTTACATGAAGGTAGGATGATCAGTCTTACGCTTCAGTACCAGTCCAAGGTATCGCACATGAAATATTAAAATGAAAACGACATGTTTGTAAATAAATATATTTTTTTTGACTTTCTACGGGAATCGAACCGGCGACCTTATGTACGGTAGCAAATTTGCGCTATTACTATGCGCTGTTGGGTATCGTTTAAAGGGTTTCCAGGGGTCCTGATTTCGAATTTAGTGTTTATTTTCAAATCCAAGATGGCGGACGCAACTTTTTTTCATAAATTGATCTAAGGTGTCGTTTTAATGGTTTTTATGGGCTCTGATTTCGAATAAAGCGTTTATTTTTGGATACAAGATGGCGGACGCCACTTTTTAAAAAAAAAAATGATGTCGCATATCGTTTAAAGGGTTTTCAGGGGCCCTGATCTCGAATCTAGCGTTTATTTTTAAATACAAGATGGCGGACGCCACTTTTTTTCAAAAAATGATGTCGCATATCGTTTAAAGGGTTTTCAGGGGCCCTGATTTCGAATCTAGCATTTATTTTCAGATCCAAGATGGCTGACGTACCCTTTTTCATAAAATGATGATGAGTATCGTTTTTAAAGGTAACGAGCGTTCTGATTTAGGGCGAATGGGCGTACCACACTTTCTATGACTAGATATATAGAATCAGAATAACTAAGTTAAAAATCAATCCCAAAAAAAAACACATACGTTTTATAGAATTCGAACTTTACCACAATTGAAAAATCCAAAAATACAACACAAAGGCATACACAGTCATGCTCCCGGCACCGGGGAAAACCTAGTAATTTAATTAACTACACTAATATTTCATGTGTGATACCTTGGCCTGGTACGCACAGTATAAATGTTTACCATCCAAATATAAAGCTTCTTTAGGTAAAAAAAACTTTGGAAACTTTTAATTTCCCTTATTGAGATAAGAAACAATAGTAAGTAATGAAGTCTCTTGAAAACTGTTGGAACTCCTCTTAATAAATTATTAGAAATACGAACCGGTGACTATCTAAACTTGTTTAAAACTTTTCTATACTCAAGCAGCGCTATCTGCTATACGTAAACACGAACCAAGTTGGAGCGAGACAAACTTAATTGAAAAATAAATTATTCCTTACCAAAATTTATTACCAAATTTTATTACTAAACCCGAAAAATGAATTTAGGAACAGGACGACAGCGGCCGAAACTTTCGCTGTTTCTTGTGTGTTTTCTGCAATCTTGGGATAATATTTTTTCGACAATTAATTATTCGGAAATCTTGAAGCATTTCCGTCCTAAGATGTCGGAAAGGCAACAAGAGAGTTTTGAGATTAATTCTTATTCCAAAACTCGAAAAAAGATACATTTAGGTGAGAACTTTTGTCATGATACCAGTAATAATATTTAAATTTAACAGCAGAATAATAGTAGACGTTGTATAATATATTCATCAAACAATATCTACCTAGATACATACAAAAAATATGAACTACGTATTAAGAAATATAAAAAGCAAAGCGGGGCTTTTAATGAGGACTTCAATATTATTAACTAACTAACTAACTAACCATCACGCCATTTCCCCGTAGGAGTAGGCAGAGAGGATAGAACGCCATACCACTCTGTCCTGACATACTTCTTTTTCTTTTTCTTTAAAAAATGTTATAAAACATACATGTATTATATTCCCAGGAGTTATAAAAACTCATTTTGGGACCGGTATTATTCACATTTTTAATTACATATTGCACAATCAAAAAGACGAATAAGAAAGACGATTCAAAATTAACACATTCAATCTTAATCCTAAACATCATATCTATCATTGAAAAACATATTTAAATACAGATTTTTAAGGGCTCTACTTCCTTTGCTTCCTCTACATTCATACACCTTCTAATGCACATATGATTATTCCGACTTTTCACATGTCCACTTTCAAGTACTAGTCGTATTTGGTCATGCCTTTCTTTCTCGGCTTTCCTCGGCTTCTACATCCAGGCGCACTTGCATTTAAACTTCTTTTAGCCGTTCTTTCATCACTCATTTGCTCCACATGACCAAACCATAGTAAAAGCTCTTTCTTAATTTTGTCGATAATGCTAACGTTTAACATGCTATGCTTCAAAATTTGAAAAAATGGAAACATAAATTATGTGAGAATTTCAAGAAAAAAATATTGGAACCAGTATTTAAAATAACATTACCGAATCAAATGCAGGCACTAATTTACTAAGGTCTTATAGCGCTAAATTCTTTTAGTAAGTTTATTGTGTGTATTTGACTTTCATTAATAAGTTTCTTTCAGTATGTACAACATGTATGTGAACACTATTAAGTCCTTCGAAAGTTCCAGGACATTCTGCCATATTTAGGTAGGTACCAGAAGTGCGATGTTAGCTATGAAGGAAGTTTGAAGACATGTTATTCCACTGGGTCAAAGTTAAATAGGTATTATAAATTTAATATAAATAAGTACAATACTGTAGTAAGATTGTTACACCTTCTTTATAAGACGCCGTTCAAAGTTCAAAGTAATATCTAGTACTAATCTATGAAAATAAATGTTTACCGCTAAGTTATAAATAATTTCGTTTTAATTAAACATACGTATTGTAATACATAATTGTGAGATAAATAAAACTTAAGGAACATTACAGAACAGAATATAACATATGTTTTACGAAAAATTGAAATATATATATAGTAAACTTAATCATTATTTCAGTTATTTTATCTGAAATTAGATACCAATAACTTGTACTTATGAATTGAATGCACGAAAAATATAGATATTTTTGTAATGTTTTAATGCCTAATTGGGTTCTTTCCGATTTTCTATTTTTTATTTCAAAAAATTGATTGAAAAATAACAATATCAAGGGATTTTTTTTTAAATTTTTACGATTTAATATGAATTTTCTACCGCGGTTTGAAATAGCGCTTTTTCAAACCGCTCGCAAAATCCTCCATTTGGCGCGCATGGGGCGTGACGTCACATCAATATGGGCGCTGACTTCGTAATGAATTTCCCGCCTTTCATAATAAACGGGTATGACGTCATTAGCCAATAACGGGCGTTAAAAGTCACTCGTAATTTCGTGTTTTTAAAACATAAATTTATAAATGCAAACAACATTTTTGATCATTGTGTTTTATATCGTTGGAATTGTAAAAATATACTTTAAATATTTATAACGTTTTCAAGGATATTCATGCTATCGGGAACAACCCAATTACTGTTTAATGTAATGAATTTTTGTAATGTTTCATGTCTGAATTTCTGTAATATTTAATAGTGTTCAATGAATTTGTCTGCTCTTAAAATAACTTTTTTGTTAGCTCTGATGATGACAAGCCGTTGTCGAAACTAGTTAGTATTTTTTAAATAAAGTGAAACACATAACAAAGTTGTTTTATTCCATTTATATTAAACTTTAATTTCTCAACATTAGGGGAAAGCTTGCGTTACACTTAAAGGCGTCCTATTTTAAAGACAAAACATCTGTCACCATAGATAAATCATCCCTTAAGCTCATCACAAAAAATGGCTTTAATTTTTGATACTTAAAGCATTTCCGGAACAAATCAAGTTTGATTACGTTGTTGAGTCTAGAACCTTCTAAACGGGACGATTTCTACCCTCGAATGACTAAACGCTGCAACCAAGGCCTAGCGTGTTATCGTAATGGTATAATTATGACGTAGTCAATCCGATTCACCCAGATATGTCATATATTATGTTTATATTCTTTACATGGAATTGAATCATGTTTAAAACACGATAAATCAAGCAAATTCTATTGACGAAAATAAACATTTAAAGTGATTTTTTGAGGTTATAGTGTTTAATCATTTAAAGACAGTCTTATTGCAGACTTGAACGGGAAATTACACGGGATGAGGAGATATCCGCTTGGCGGGGATCTGCTGTACTCTGTGGAGCTTAGGGGACGAGGGTGATCTGGAGAGGGTGATCTGAAATATCAAACCTGAAGGCTTCATTAGTCGGATACGGATCTGTTGACAGAAGGGCAGGGGTTCAAAACTCCAGGGATGAAAATTATTATTTAGTGACATTCCATACTTGAAAAATTACTACGTTACCCACTACGTCACTCAATAGGCATCTACGTCAAACGTTTCATGTATTGGCCTAAGTGCTGGAGTCTTTAGACGGTGGAATTTGATAATAAGAGGTGCTATGAAATTAACCCTAGGAAGTGTATATTTTTAGAAAATTTGTATGGAAATGCCCCTTCGAGTGAATTCTTGCTTGAAGGTTTGCACGACTATTTTTTAAATATTTTATACGTAACAAATGTTAAAGGAGATAAATGAATTATTTAATTAATAAAACTTTAAAATCACTCTTCTAGTTGATGAAAAAATTATTACTCTAGAGCTTAATGAGGGAATCCACTGTTTTCTAAAGTATTTTTTTTCTATAAACGTACTATTTAACTAAGCAAAAAAAAAATATTTAATATTTTTTTATAAGTCATTGATGAAGATACGATTTTTTAAAGTAGCACATTCAAAAATACCGCGCCAAATACTACTATGTACCAAGTGCGTCATTTTTTGTAGGAGTGACGTCATAAAACGGGCGGCTAACGGCATGGGCACGGCTAACATATTTCTCCAGCCAATAACAAAACTGTCAAAAATCTATGCAAACGATTTCTCCAGCCAACTGTCACTTAAACTGTCAACAGCTGTTCTAGGCAGAGTGAATGGCGTCCATCTTTAAAAACGGAAACGGAAAACACTACACTTTGATACAAGGACTGACGTCATTATTTATGATTTTGAAATTAATGCTATTTTCAACATTTTTTATTTATTTTTGGGTAAATTATTGAGATATTTAATCCGACTTCAAAATTTTTAAATATTCGCGTCTACATGAAAGCATTTTTAAAATCCAATTCCGGGTGGCAGTGGATTTCCTCATTCCAGGAATAAAATCAAGGTTCGATTCCCGTAGGAGGTCAACATGATATATTTATTTACTTTCATATTAATATTTCATTTGTGATACCTTGGACTGGTACTGAAGCGTATGACTGATCATTTAACCTTAATTTAATTTTAAAAGTGATCAAGATACACTGCACTTGGTGTACCATTGCGTGCCGTATGTACCATTGGGTCCAGATAAGGGAAATAATAAAAAGTATGATTTTTGTTCTAGTTTTCTTAGGCCTCCAGTTTGTCTACTCCTGTCTCCTGTCTACTCCTATATCTCGCACCTTCCTATCTTCCTATAGCTAGACGGCGTCAGAAGACTGCTTTAGACAGGAACATTTTTAATTAACAACGGGAACAGATTCACCGCCGCGGAGTACGGGAGGCGTCCCTATCTCCGGCATGCCGGAAATAGGCCGCGGGTTGGAAGCTGACATGTCGAGAATAGGCATACTTCGGACAGGAATAAACACTACTAAGAATTCGATTTTAACAGGATGCTGTGGAGTGTTTTTGATGAAGTTATTAAGACATTCTGAAGCTATGATTTTTTTTGTAATAATCTGAAGTTTTACAAACAAGTCTGTTTATTATTAACTCAATTTTTGTAGCACTTACTTTGTAGTTTTCCATAATTACGAAATTAAATAACTTTTGTTTTAAACTACTTTTTTATTTTTTAACACGCCAACCGGTTTCGGAGATACTACTCCTTCATCAGGGCTTTGTATAGTAATAATTTAATATTAAGTAATAAGTCGCTGGTTGACCAGGTACTGTGATAAAAAGGTGGAGAGGAGTGTTTCTCCTTCAACTTCTCCCCTCTCCACCCCTAGTACCTGATCAACCATTTCAACATTTTTAGTTAGCGACTTACTACTTAATTTTAAATTATTATTATACAAAGCCCTGATGAAGGAGTAGTGTCTCCGAAACCGGTTGGCGTGTTAAAATTTTAAAAAAAAATAGTTTAAAACAAAAGTTGTTAGATTTCATAAGTCTGTGTTTATAATTAGCTCAAAAATCATAAAATATACATATCAACTCAGGTTTTTATTAAATTATATTCATACGAAACAATTATTATATTCATAAGTCCAAACTAGTTTCTGCAGTTCATTGTACAAGAAAATTAATAAGCTCCTTAAATATAATATGTATGAATTCCATAAACTGACAACATTCCTCAGTTTATCCTTACCTTAGTCCACCTACAAATCTTCAGCAAAGTACGTCAAGGACACCGAAAACTTGACGCCTTGTAAAATAGTCAATCCTTAAAAAAGCACTACTTAAATTTAGGATCAGTAAACTTCCCAGATGCGCCAGTTCTTAGGAACACCAAACACCATAATTTACTTCGATTATTGGTTGGCTTACTTTTAAGTTACCATCATTATAATATTCATCTTAAAGCGAGGAAAGAAACCATTCTTCCAAATCCGGGAAGCGAGGATCAAATTAGTTATTGTCTTGTCAGCGAAGGGTAGGAAGTGTTCCGTTTAGTAACAATTTGAGGGTGTATGGACCTACCCTGCGCCCCGCACCCCCGCACCTAGTACCTTGCACCCCTGAGCCGACTAATTGCGAGAGACGTGATTAATTAAGTCCTCGGCTAAGCTTAGCTTGCCACGACCAAGGATAGGAAAACAAAGCAGTAATAGCGACACGAATTAATAGAAAATTTTTAAACCGTTTCTCTTCGTTATTTTTCATGGCGGTTATTCGATTTATATAATTTAAATACTTAAAATACTATATATAAAAGTACTTAAATGGATTCACTTCGTAACATTTCATGATTATTAATTACTATCATTAGTTTATTATGAGTATTACATTGTAACGTGTTTTTTATTTGAAGTAATTAATTATAAAAATACGTTTATTCTATTAAAGTAAGTACTTAGTTATGGTAAGAACTATTTTTTATTGTAAATATCCAAAGTGATTTTAAAATGAATGAATACAAACTAAATTCTTCTATTATAACATAATTTTAGATTATCATTATTATTTAATAGTTATGAACGTTTTCTGTCATTTAAAAAAAAAAACTCCACAGGTCATAAAATGTTCGATATAAACGAAATTGTCTCTAAAGTCGGTTTACGGACGATAATTTTACGTGATAGCGTCATAAGAAAACATTGATGAAAAATAGAATACTTTTATGAATTGAATTGAATTATTATTACTGAATTATCATTATTTTCAAAGCAGGAATTAATTGAAAATTACAATATTTTCCACAAATTAACATTTTTTTGCGCTCGTTAATTTCACTTTCACTTTTTAGCTTGCGTGCTGCTGCTGTCTCCCTTCTACTAGGACGCATCAGCCGATGGAGTGGAAGAGAGATAGATGCGTCACAAACCGAACGCTTAGGCCTCTCTATCGCTTGTTCCGCGCTCTCGCTTGCACACTCGGCTCAGGCAGAACGTGACAATGAGTCATGCTTTTTCGTGTGTTGCCGGCGTTCATCGATTTATTAGACGTTATCACGTCAAAAGAATAGATACATATAAATATGTACACATAAAATACATATTGCATTTTTAATTTTGTGGATTTCACAATGAATAATGAATAACGCGTGTATTTTCGTTACTTGAATATGCTCATTATTAAAATATTAATTTGATCTGTAAAGAAGGTGTGGCTCAGCCCTACTCAGCAGGTGAGGGATAGTGCCTAGTGCCTATTATCGGAAGATTCTGCTTATTATCATTTAAGCGACAACGTACTGTTAGCTGTTATAATATTTACTGCCCGAAAGATTTGGTTCGCTCGATCGATTTCTAGATACATAGAATTACGTGATCGATTTCCCATGTTATGGATATCAAAATATTTCCTAGGTTTATGGCCATTTTGCCGACGATAATTTTTCTGATAAAATGAATATTGCGTGCAATATTAAAATCCTAATGATTAAGCTGGCGTTTCTAGTTTTTATCCAATAATATTTTTTTTTGTCATAGCTATTTTGACTTGTCAGGCCATTTTCAAAATATCACATTTATTTATTTACTATTGACGTCTCTAAGGCATAATATGAATATACTGGTAGAAAGGAAACAGAAGAAATAGAATATTAGACTAATAGAGAAATACACAAAATAAAAAAACAGAAGTGAACCAACAGATAAACATTGCAGCAATTAAAAAACGGTGTGATTATTTTCTTGTATAATATACGTATATCTTCTTGTTACCTTTATTTTTGTTTTGATAGCTGGTGGCCAATTGCTTAGCTTAAAGGTGCTAATGACAACCCAATTGTTATAGAAAAAATAATATTAACTATTAAATACATTGCACGTTTTTATTTATTTCTACTTAAAGACAAAAATATGTATGTACTGGACTCCAGGGAAGATTTTTACTTAAGTTACCACCAATTTAGTAATTTTATGGTTTCATACTTTCTTTTCGTGGTTTATTGACCTTTGAACCAAGTATTTCATTTTCCTTTCCAATGTAAGTTCCCTGCCTCATTCTCGCTTCAAATTGGTCCCAAAATAGAGAAAACTACCAAATATATAACATTCGGTAGAGTGATGACTCTGTCCAACTTCCAATTAGCTAATTGGTAAATAGATCGGAGAAGGTTCGTGGGTGGAATCATTCATTTAGGAATTACATCAATCTACTTCGATCGATCTTTTCCATCCGATGGAAACATTTTGCTCGTTAATTGAATTGTTTATTTTGCAATCCAAGCCAACGATAAAAGTGTTAGGAAAATTTATAACATCGCATGGTCTTATTACGGAAATATTCATTTAGAAATATTTAAAATAAAAATACCAATATAATTTTTCATGCCTCAATATGCAAGGAGATACTTTTATTTGTCTAAAAATCTGAATGTCAAGAAAAAGCTGTCATAAATTCAACGTTTAGACATTATTTTTGGGATGTATTTGACAGTTGACTAGTTGACTGTTAGTTTTTAACTATTTATGTATTTTAAGTTAAAAACTTTTGTGCACGTTGCATTTAATTAATATGTAAGTGAAGAGTTTGAACCGGGTTGTAGTCTAGTGGTAGATTCGGGGACTCCGGATTGAAATCTCTAGGTTCGAATCCCACTTCAGCACAACTTGTATCCTGCTTCCTGGCACAGTTACTCCCGATTCCCGAAATCACTCCCAAAATTTAAGTACCTACATGATAATAACTCAAATGTTTTTTTTAATTTAAAAAAAACAACATTTCAAACACTTATACATGTCTTTAATTTAAATATGTAGGTATATATTGTGGATCAATATTTTTTATAAAAATACTTTTACAAAAAAAGCTCTTTTCAAAATGAATAAGATTTAAGCTTGGAAACAGTTTGCGAAATCCATTATGCTGCACGCTACACATAATATGATGAGAAAGAGTAAGTTAGTATGCCCCGCAGCAAAAATATAAACTATTTTTTACTGTTAAATTTCCCCGTCTTTAAACGCTTGAAATAAACAATAAGGAAGATTTAATGAGATAATTGTATGGAGAGGATATTCGAAACCCAAGTTCACTTAAAGTTTTCTTGGAATTCTGCCAAACTGTCGCATAAGTTGTAACCCATATACACTTCTTCTATTCTCCTATCTCTGTCACTGAATTCAATGGAGTCCGTTTGATCTGAGATCATTAATAAGTCAGACTCATAAAAACGTCAGGACAAACTCAAAGCGAGTTGTTTGACCCACAAAATTTATTAAACTTTTTGTCATTCTAATGACAAAGTATTCGCATGTTATCCAGTCATTGGCACTGTTCGTTATCGGAACATTTCGCTGTTTTGACACTTCACTGATCTCTGAACGTTAGTTTGTTTTATTGATTTCAAATTAATTAACTCGATAGAGTTGCTGGAATCCGAATTCCCTCATTATTGGTTTTTTAATCATCAAGATCGGTTTTTTGATATTGTGTTTTTTAGCATTTAAGCTTTTTTATTGTTTCGTAAACATGTAAGATCATAAAATATTATTTTGTTTTATTGTAAAATTTCAACGTAATAAATTTAATTGGGTTTTTCCCGATTTTTTATTTTTTATTTCAAAAAATTTATTTTAAAAAATTACAATAATCAAGGGAATTTTTTAAAATTTTTTACGATGTCATATGAATTTTTTAGCGCGGTTTGAAATAGCGCTTTTTCAAATCGCTCGCAAAATCCTTCATTTGGCGCGCATGCGGTGTGACGTCACAGTAATCACAGTAGGCGCTCACTTCGTAATGAATTTTTCACCTGTCATGGTAGACGGGTATGACGTCATTAACCAATAACGAGCGTTAAAAATCATTCGTATTTTCGTGTTTTTAAAACATAAATTTATAAATGAAAACAACATTTTTGATCATTGTGTTTTATATCGTTGGAATTGTAAAAATATACTTTAAATATTTAAAACGTTTTAAGAATATTCGTGTTATCGGGAAGAACCCTATTGAGGTGTTGAAGAATATGGATTTCAGAAACTGCTAAACGATTGGTTAACTTCTTATTTGTTGTAATACAAATATTTCTTGATAATTTTATTACACGAAGGTAAGATGATCAGCTTTACGCTTCAGATCCAGTCCAAGATATCACTCATAAAACATTTATATGAAAACAAATATAAATAAATATTTCAACGGGAATCGAACCCGCGAACTCATGCACGGTAGCCAAATGCGCTACCACTATGCCACGAGGCGGACAAATGTACCAATGCAGTGCCCTATGCACCATTGGGTGCGGATAAGGGAAAGTAGTAGTAGTAGTGGAAATATTTATGTATATAAGATAATATTTACTTAGACTAATTTTTATTGATACTTATGAAGAAAAACTTATTCGCAAATGATATTTTTATTTTATGATCAAAAAGCATTTGAAGGACTTACTTTTTCTGCTAAATCATTACATTTTTACTCCATCACGTGACTCGCGGCCGCTTTCGCATACAAACGTATTCCTCGATTTTCTCCCTGGATTTTAACACTAGAGCAATGATTTTTACACACATTTCAGATATCGGCCAGATGCGTGTTTGTATCGTCTTATTTTTTAAATAATTTATTTATCTCCTTTAAAAAATGAAATATAAAAAAAACAAGACAATACAAACACGCACTTGGTCAGTATTTTAAATGTGTGAAAAAATTATTGCTCTAGTATTAAATTACAGGAAAAAAATCGGGGAATACGTTTGGGGGCAACTTCACAAAGCGTGGTATTTTTTATGAGGACTAGCCTATGGTAAATCCATAGTGAAATAGGTTATGAAATTAATACAGTAGGTTAAGATAGGTTGGGTTTAATAAAATAATTTAAATCAAATAGCTATTTAAAAGCAATATCCTTAATTTTATTTATTTAATTTATTTATTTTTAGTGCTTTCACAAAAACATCATTGTATAGATTACGCAGAAAACATCATAGTCTAAGCTTAAATCGAGAGGGCCACAGTTTACACCCGCGCTGCGCAAGCGGGTTCCCTGCAAGGCATCGGAAATTTATACAGCAGGTTAAGATAGGTTATTGTGGTCCAAATTAATATCTCAGCACGCATCTCTCTCTGAGTATAAAACCTAGACCGGTGCATGTTTACAATACTCGTTTTACGAGTGCTGAAGGCATATATACTCGTATTTCTCCATAATATAATAACAAGTATGGTAAGAGAGAACACTTCAGTACAGTATACCAAAAATCTGTAACATGCAGAAGTATTAAAAAAAAAATAATATTTTTTCAAGTTTAAAAGAGAGACGCGTGCTGAGAACTTGGTTGCTAGAGCGCGAATTATATTATATTGAGTTTTAGAATTGTATTTAAAATTTTTTGTGCGCTAGGGTATGTATTGTGTAGTTTTATTTTTAGTTGAATTTGTATTTATGCACCTACTGACGAGTTGCAGTAGGCAACTCAGTAGGACATGTATTGTTTTCTTTTATGTATATATTGAATCCAACCAATCACAGCTTTGCCCATTTCTATGCTGTAGCTCTATAATCCAGAGAGTAAAAACTTTTGTGGAATTTTGACAGCTCTACCCACGCTTTGTGAAGTATTCCCTACGTCTGTATGGGAAGCCCCCGAGAGTCACGCGGTATGCTCTTTATTTTTCAATTTTTTTTTATGTAACTATAATAATTATTGATGGATGGTTCTCATCAATCATATAAACGAATCTCGTTAGATGAAATGTCGTATCACTTGGTGTTTAGTATTCGGTAAAATTTCCTCGTCAGACATTCGCCATTCTAGATAATGTCACTATCGTTTAGCGTTCCCAGAAGATGACGTCTCTCGTGCCATCGCGAAATGTCAATTGACCGTGATGTGGGCAGATGTGGATAGAGCAATTGGTAAATTAATCAGAACTTATAATTTGACGGGCCAATAAATTGATGCCGGAATGAAGCAAAAAATATATGCTTCGGGATGTCGTAAAACTATTTATTGAGATGCTGTCATAATTATTACTGTTCTCTATTTAAAATGCTTTATGACTGATTTTAATAGTCTATGATTACCAATACATGGAAATTATAAATTTCAAACTAGTACAGTCAACCCTCGCCTTGCATTGATTTTACCCGCGTTGCAATATCTCACTAAATAAACAACATTTTGAGTGTGTCCAAATACTTGTAGACAAAAACTGGATTTCACCAATTACGGGCTAATAATTACAATTTGTCATCTCAACAGAAACGAGAAGTTTGGAAGGGAAAAATGGATATATAGGCGTTTACAGGCTTATGACCTGTCATTGGCTGGGTTAAGTGGCCACTTGATGTATTAGAACATTCCCCATTTCACCTTGTATTTGATATCCATATCTCACTAAATAATTCATATCTTTATAAATAATCAAAATATAATACTGAGACTTTCGCTAATCTTTAATCAAACCTTTTTACACTCGGAAAAAAAATATTTTATACATATAAGAATTGTAGGTAATTACTTAAAAAATATTTTTTGGCTGCATGTTTCAAAAAATTTTATACGAACATCGTGTATTTTGCAGTAAACAAAGGACTTTATGATTTTTTTAATGCGTTTTTCAGCTTTAAAAAAAATGTAAATGAGTTATTAGTGGAACAATTTGTATATCTGGGAAGCATGTTCACTAGTGATGGAAATATGGACAAGGACATTGAAAGGAGGGTTAGTGCCGGTAACAGAATTAATGGTGCTTAAGGCAGTAGTATCTAATAAGTGCTTAAAAGAGGCTAAAAAAATTGGCAGTGCATAATGGAGTTCTGGTACCAACCCTTATGTATGGAAGCGAAGCATGGAGTTGAAAAAATAAGGATGAAAGTAGATTGAATGCAGTTGAAATGCGATCTCTCAGGCGAATGTGTTTTAAAACTATGTATGATAGGTGCACTAATGTTTGAAATTAAGCAGAATGCAAGGCTGAGATAAGCATTTTCGACAAAATTAAAAAAGGTCTTTTACGTTGGTCCGGTCATGTAGAGCGAATGGATGATGAAAGAACGGCTAAAAAAAATATATGATGCGACTGCGCCTGGATGTAGAAGTCGAGGAAGGCCGAGAAAGACATGGCATGATCAAGTAAAACAAGTGCTTGAAAGTGGGCATGTAAGAAGTCGGAATAATCGACGTGCGCGTGCATGAGAAGATGTATGAATGTGGAGGAAGCAAGAGAAGTATGCCAGGACAGAGTGGTGTGGCGTTCTATCTTCTTATCCTCTCTGCCTACCCCTTCGAGGAAATGGCGTGATGGTTAGTTAGTTAGTTGTCATTATGACACACAGAGATACTAACTACACACTTATTAAATGAAAAATACAATTGTAAAAGTCGTGAATCAACAAGGGTTAAAATGCTTTATGACGTCCGTCGTGACTGTCATCCGGCGAAGGCGTTTCAGCTGGCTAGGCTACATAGGTACTATTTATGTCTCTCAACAGCCGCCACCATGCTTGCCTATTTTACAAGGCATCAGGTTCTCGGCGTCCTGGACGTCCACTGTTGACAATTCGCCGGCAGTTTGCGTCAGAGCTGCGGGACGTGGACTTGACTTGGGAGGATGCACGGTGGCTGGCGGCCGATCGCTTGGCCTGGAGGCAGTTTGTAGAATCCACATGCTACACACAAGAAGCGGATATGGTATAATGATGATGATGATGATGACAGCATAAACATTCGACATAAATGAAAGTAATTAAAAATATCTAACTAACTAACTTACTAACTAACCATCACGCCATTTCCCCGAAGGGGTAGGCAGAGAGGATAGAACGCCACACCACTCTGTCCTGGCACACTTCTCTTGCTTCCTCCACATTCATACATCTTCTCATGCACGCACGTTGATTATTCCGACTTCTTACATGCCCACTTTCAAGCACTTGTTTTACTTGATCATGCCATGTCTTTCTCGGCCTTCCTCGACTTCTATATCCAGGCACAGTCGCATCATATATTTTTTTAGCCGTTCTATCATCATCCATTCGCTCTACATGACCGAACCAACGTAAAAGACCTTTCTTAATTTTATCGATAGTACTTATCTCTCTTTAAAATATCTAATTATAATAAAAATATATAAACAGATAACATCGTAGCTCAAAAATGTGAAAAAACTTCAATATCAATGCAAAGATGGAGGTTTTAACGCGCTGGTGGATGATTCTCGATTCGTAACATATATACAAAATAAAAAATGTTATCTGGTGTGGATATTCGCTAAAAAGCGAAATGGGGAATGTTGTAGTACATAAAATGACCACTTAAACCAGCCAATGACAGGTTATAAGCCCTGTAATCGCTCGAATATCCATATTCCTGATTTCAAAAACTTCTACCTCATCTCAGTAGGGATATAAAATGAAATATATACCTACTCCCGTCTTGGAATAAATCCAGATTTGTGTACAAGTCTAGTTTTGAACACGTCTAAAATGTTGTAAAAAACTAATTTGATTTAATATTTGTTGACATTATTTGTATATTTAAAACGCAAAATCATACCATGACAATAAAAGCAAATCCATGGGCCCATGCTGGAGCTCAATCACCGATAACTATCGACGTAGTTAAAAACGTGCTAACCACGTGCTAACGCTAACCATTTGACCGATCACAATGAACATACGTTCATACCACGTTCGCGTTGCCGAGCATCATAGATGATAATAAATATCGCGGCTTAACGTCAAACGTCAAATCAAGAAAGTCAACGCGCGTGTCGGATTGTTTATTATGTCGACTGCTTTTCTCAATATTTGGCTTGCCGAACGCCGGCCAAATGCAATACGGCACTCGAGAAAGATTGAAAGAAGATATGTGCGAAGAAGATATATCTCGGGAAATGACTCGCGACTTGATGCGCTCGTTTAATAATCCCGATCGATAACTTTTAACGCGTGTTTCATTGTGATCGCGAAAACGTTAAACATCCATGGTAAGAAATCGTTATCACGTCGCTTATTACCGCGTCGATAGTGATCTGTGATCGAGCTACTGGTCTAAAAAGTCGCATCCGACACATAGGAATGGCGAGTGATCTATGGTACAAATTCACTCGCCATTCCGAAGTGTCGCATGCGACTTTCAGTCCAGCAGAAGGCCCCATGTAAATAACAATTATTGTAAGCATAATTTACCTAAATGTTATGTTCATAAATATGACGTGATGTCGCTTAACCTTCGGGTGAGGTTTTTCAGTTTTTGAATAACATAATGGATAAGCTGGACCCTCCCTAAAATGGGAATTAATTGTGACTTATCCCCGTCATTAGCAGACTTGTACAAAGGGAGGATTTAGTTTATCTACCCCTGTAAATTGGTGACTTTTTAAATAGACTTTCGTGTTGTAAAATTTTCCAACATTAAATAAATAAATACAATCTATTAATCTACTTGATTTTAAGACGACAAATAATTAATATTAATTTTAATAATAACATTCCACGAATTTATTCAAGTTTGTCTTATGATAAAATGTGTCACTTGACATCGGGTGCTTTGCCAATTATAAAATAGATTAGAATAGTCCCATTATAAAATATATAGTATTAATTTTTAATTAAATAAAAATCACTTTGTGATTTTAATTTTATTTCAAAAAGTTTACAATGATTTACAAAGTTAATTGTGATAGTATAAATAAAGGTATATAGCATTACGATATTTTACGTACCTACCTATATAAATTAACTATACAAAGGAAATTAATGTGGTACAAAAATAATACTGGTGATGTTTATAAATGGCTTTTTAGAAACGTTAATCTGAAAAATAAATGTACAATTACATACATTTCATAATATTCTAACACACTGTAAAATTGTTTAGACTTAATAAGAGCAATGAGAAAATCTTCTTTAAAAATTATGGTGTCAACAACTTAAATAATGCCGATTACTTATTTTTTTCCCTAAACATTAAAACCATTTTTTAACCTAATTATTTAAAAATATTAAAAAAAATATACGTAAATTTTAATGTTTTACAATTTTTTTAAATGAGAGTTAAATAATATTATATTCATAATGGTTTAAAATACAATATTTAAGTATTGAATTAATCATGTGAATTTCCCGGTTGCTTATATTTCACTGAGAAGCGGTTTCCGGGGCTGGTGGTGGAAAAACACAAATAAAGCACAGGGGATGAATTTACATTCCGTTCCCAACCCTTTTATAGTACAGGGGTTACATAACTTTCACAACTACCGCTTCATAACAAAACCAACTATAAAAACAGCGTTTGGAAGAATCCGCATAATAAAGGATCACTTGATAAGTCCAAAGGACAAGGATCCATTAGAAACAGTAGCAGTATGTATGTATGTAAGTTAAGCTGTTGCTCGATCACAGATCAGTACCGACTCGGTAATAAGCGACGTGATAACGATTTCTTACCCATGGATGTTTAACGTTTTCGCGATCGCAATGGAAACACGCGTTAAAAGTTATCGATCGGGATTATTAAACGAGCGCTTCTAGTCGCGAGCCATTTCCCAAAATATATCTTATTCGCACTAATCTTCATTCAATCTTTATTATAATTTAGCCGGTTTTCGGCAAGCCAAATATTGAGAAAAGCAGTCGACATAATAAAAAATCCGACAAGTGCGATGATTTGACGTTTGACGTAAGGCGCGTTATAGCGTGCATCGGCCCCGCTCGGCTCATCGGCTATGTTCGGCTATCGATACCACAATGGTCACTGTGATCGCTCAAATCGTTAGCAATAGCACGTGAATAGAACGCTTTTAACTACGTCGATAGTTATCTGTGCTTGAGCTACTGCCAAGGGTACGATAAAGTATAATGTATTGGACAAAAAAACGTTAAGAAACGCATTGACAAATAAAAAAGAGCATGTAAACTTGGACACCCTGACAAGTCAGCAATAGCCGAACATTTTATTGAAACCGGTCATTTTTTCGCTAATACGCACATGGTTTCCAGTATTACACGCCACACCTAAATACCTACTGGCGACTGCGACACGGTACAAACTCCAAGTAGATAATCACACCACATTTAACACCCTGAAAATGGCGCCTGCAACGGTGGCCGAAACAAAGTAAATATAATCTTAATCTAAAAAACGACGCCCCTTTTAGTAAATTCTTGTTTTATGGATAAAAAACATTTTCAAAAGGTTTTTTTTAACACTGTCAGGGGTCCAGAAATTAATAAATTTTGTAACACAAGAAAGATACATGTTATATTCATATAGAGAATTCATTCTTAATCTGATGATTTTTAATGAAGATAATTTTATAATAAAATTAAAAGTTATATTTTGCTTTGAGGTTAACCACGGAGGTTACGTGGTTTTACTTGAGTATGTGTTTTTTTTATACAATGACTCGCCAGTTTATTTTCAAACATGATTAAATAACAACATTTTGAATGTGCACAAGTACTTGTAGACAAATTACTGGATTATACCCATGCTGGGCTAATATAAAATATGCTCTAATACATCAAGTGGCCACTTAACCCAACCAATGACAGGTCATACGCCTAGATAATTCACATTTGTTTCCAGAGTTTCTCTGTCTCTGTTGGGATATCAATAATATATGATTGATTAATTTCATACGGACATAAGTTTATTTTACAGAGCAAATTTTTAGAACTCTATATTATCAACAAATAACTATATTATGTAATAAATATCATACGTATTTATTTAAAAACATAGTGCACTTAGATTACCAATGCAGTGCCTTGTGCACCATCAAATAAATAAATAAACAAGAAAAATATAGAGAAAACATTCTAAAAAAGCTAAAAAGCAGGAATAATAGACATACCTATAAAATAATATATTTTAATACCCAAAAAGAAGGTATGCATAAATAAATCGTTGTCATAAGCTGCTTTCAAATTATTTGAAGAATGAATAAAGCAGTTTTTACCTGAATAATAAAAAAACAGCAGTGTTTGAAAAATTCACGTAGATTCCTGTCATAGTATGAAAATATTTGCGTTCCTGAAAAATGTAATTTATTTTCCAATTTTCGCTCGCTATCGTCTCAACAAAGGGTCCTTGGCTACGTAGAACCACGAGATGTTAGAATAACTTGGGTAAGAACTATCCTCCTCTCTTTCCAATGGATACATATCCACCCACACTTCAATTTACTTCACCTTGGAAAAGTACCTTCGTACCTCAACTAAACGAATTGTTTGACTTTTGTAATGAAATTCCATTATTATTATAATTATTTAATTTTAGGCGAGCAGCTTAAAGCTGATGTACCTAAATCGGACAGTCAGTTTAGATTTAAACTTTAGACAATTTGTCCAGTCCTTTCTTAAACCGTTCACACTATTCACAATGACCAGCCTGTTCCAGATATCTACCACCCTGTTGCTCAGGAAATGTTTTCGTGTGCTCTGATTAAAATGTGTCTTCTCCAGCTTAAGGTTGTGGCCTCGAAGTCGGGCATTGTTTTTCAGTTTGAAAACTTCACACAATTTATTACAGCTATAGTGACGGTTCATTATTTTATATGTTTCGATTAAATCACCCCTTTCCAGAGACCAAGACCAAGATATAAAAGGTTTGCAGATATATGTACGCGATTACTAACAAAGACATCTTTTTCTCAATGGATACTTTCGTTGTAGCAGTAACCTGCTAAAGAAACTATGATACTACAACTACTACTACTCTCCCTTATCTGCACCCAATAGTGCATAGGGCACTGTATTGGTAAACCGAGTGCAGCGAATCTTGATAACTTGTTATATGAAGGTCGATCAGTCTTACGCTTCAACGGCAGACCAAGGTATCACATTACTACTACTACTTTTCATTATCCGCACTCAATGGTGCATAGGGCACTGCATTGGTACACCAAATTCAGTGTTTCTTGATCATTTTATTACAAGGTTTACGTATGAATTTTTTGTTGTTGTGAAAATCACATTCAATTAAATATTTAATATTTGCATGTTAACAATTAAGTTCTGAAACTGACACCTCTGTTTTTTTTCTCCCTAAAATGCTACAATTTTCATTAATAAGTAATTTATTACGCCCCGCTACGAAGGTTGTATTAACAGGTGTTTCTGTATTTCCGAATGGAATTAAATTTACTTAATTAATTCTTTGGCAGGTTGGTTTTCTCCCCCCTCCCACCCTCTTCCAGCACATTCACTCCCTCTCTACTCCCCTAATTATATGTATTAAAAATATACAGCCACATCATTAATGGAATATCTCAACAGAGAGGAAGATATTCGGTAAGAGTATTTAAATGTTAATTGGGCTTATAATCTGTCTTTTGATCGGCGCTTTTAGTAGCCATTTTATGCACAATTAAACAGTATTCTAATATCCGTATCTATAAAATATTAGAACAAGTTAGTTGATATTTAAATAAAAATTATCTCGTCGTATCCGCTATAGCTACCTTTTTAAATTACGAAATATCTCGTCATACCCGCTACAGCTACCTTTTTAAATTCTGAAATATCTCGTCATACCCGCTTCAGCTACGTTTTTATATAAAGAATATCTCGTCATACCCGCTACAGCTACGTTTTTAAATAAAGAATATCTCGTCATACCCGCTACAGCTACGTTTTTAAATAAAGAAAATCTCGTCATACCCGCTACAGCTACGTTTTTAAATAAAGAATATCTCGTCATACCCGCTACAGCTACGTTTTTAAATAAAGAATATCTCGTCATACCCGCTACAGCTACATTTTTAAATTACGAAATATGTCGTCATACCCGCAACCTCGTTGCAAGTACCTTGCAAACAGTTAAAGTCTATTTTTTAAGGGGCTTCTTCTCAACCATCCACTATTTTATGCAATCAAAGTGAAAACCCAGTATAATATTTGAAGCGTATTATTATATGTGTATAATATATTTAATCAAGACCACTTTTCTACGCCATCCTTCATCATTAGAGCTTATTATCATATTGTGAGTTGGTATAAGTATTTAATTGTAATTTAGAGCACAGATCAATCATGTCCTGAGTCCGAATGATCAATCATTGATTGATTCCAAGAAGGCAAAAATGTGGACAGTGACTGATGACTTGGAGGGGGGGGGGGGTGAAAGTTAGTATTTATGTAGAAGTATGAAGGGAAGTAATTAATGGGGGTAGGGAGTCAAAATAAGACATGTGTATAAATATGTCATGTAATTAGTGAGTATGTAATATAGAAAGGATAATAAAAACAACATTTTGAGTACGTCTAAGTAATTATGAATGATATAATAATTAATGATTTGGCTGGGAAAAACCAAATTTATACATTTTTCATTTTATTTCTCAAGCTTTTTTGTATTATTTAATTCTACTGTTTGAATCGGCATTCACTGTGTAACTTTCCCTAGTAATTTATGATTAAATAAAAACTTTGTTTTAATTGTTGCTTAGTTTTCAAATCAACCATTTTTTCGTCATACAAGTAAATTCTTAAAATATAGTCATGCATTTTTAAAACTTTTTGAAATTTCAATTATAATACCACTGGAACTCTTCAGTGAATTTTTAATACTATCATTTTAAAAATAAAATATTTATTTGATTTATATTTTTTATTGACATTACTTGGTGGAATTCCATGATTAAATTATTAATATATAACTAATTAAAGTTAAATTAAAAAATACTTGGTACACTTCCACTTTTATGTATTAAATAAAAAATATAATAAAAGTGGAAGTGTACCAAACATTTTTTATTTAACTTTAATTAGTTATATATTAATAATTTATTTATTATAATACGTTTTTACGTCATTTTTAAATTTTATAGATAAAATATATTATTTCATTTTATATTTTAAATTGACATCCACAAGATCTGTTTACATAACGACAATGTTTGAACATATTATAAATTTATAAACAGCGAATTTTCTATAAACAAAACTAACTCATGGTAAATATTTTATTAAAGTACGGAAAACCCAAACATGTCTAAAATTAGGAAAACCTTCGCGTTGGTTTAACCCAAGCAATAACTGACTGAAAGTATATTATTGTTTGTTTTCAAAATGAGTATTTGAAAGAGCATTATCACTCAATACAAACGTAAATTCAAAAAGGTTTAACCCTTTATTATGTATTCTTATTCCTACGTTCTTTTAATTATTATTTTGGACACTTATTTACTTTTTAAAATGGGGAAATGCAGTCAAAGAAATAAGCGCGTTTATTCAAATACACATAATGACATATTTATTTATTTATTGATTTATTTATTTATTTAATTTGTACAAAATACTTTGCACTCCCAATTGAGTTACAAAACTCATTCTGGGACAGATATTAGAAAAAGAAAGACTAAATATTACAATACTTCAGATTACCAATGCTAAATCTAAAAATACAATAATCACCAAAGGAACGAAAGGAACAATATAGAAAAATTAGCCATTATCATTATTTAATAAAAATATTTTAAAGAGTAGTCTTTTAGTGCTTTGTTTTGGGATTTCGCCGTCTTTTGATTTTGAAACATAATAAAAACAGAGTAGTGTTTTTAATAAAATTACTACGACGCTGAACTTATGATACGGAGGTTCCAGGTTCGATTCCTGGCGAGATCACAATTTTTTAAAATGTTTTAATTCTCAAGCGTTGTGTTGTGATGTTGTTCCTCTCTGTAATTGGGCCTCCTGGCCTGTTGAGGTGGTTCAATAAATAAATAAAACGTATTTTCAAGTAAATTCTAAATATATATTATATATGTAGGTATTTATGAAAAAATATCATTTTGATTTTGAACTGTTCCAAGATTTTTGTAAATGTTTTTTTCTCATTAGAATGACCAGTTCTGAGAAAAATTTTGCAGATTGTAAGATTATATTAGTAATGTGTATTTATATATCGTAGCAAAAAACGTTAACTCTAATATACCTGTTTTGAGAAATCAATCATTTAAGTTTTTTTTTCCAATATTTTTTTTATTTTTTATTCTATTGCATTGAGTTGAAACATTAATTATTTCTCATTTTTTCAAACATGTAATTAATTTTCATACTTAGAAAAACTTTTATTGTTTAATAGCAGTATTTCCTTTATTTTTATTTTAGAGAAAGAAAGAAATATGATTTTAGGTTAGGTACTTGAGAAAAAAAGCGCTTTATAAGTTATCCAAAATTTGTGTTTCTGCCGATTGTAGAGCTTTAAAAACTTAACAATACTGCATCATTAAGTCCAAACAGCATATTTTCGAGTTAGCGTGTGTTTGCCAGTATACCCACGAAATATGTGTCGCTATTAGCATATGTCATTCTTGTCATTGTTTCTTTTACAATTTTTCCTAAATAATTTTAACTGCCTTATTCAATATTTTATTTATAACTAGCTGATACCGTCGCGTTGCTGCCGCAGAAGAAACACAGGTAATTCTAGAAATATCGATTGAAATTTGAAAGATTTATCTCGTTTCTTTGGGAATTGGTAATAGAAGGAATGCTTTGTATTTTCTTTCTGATGATAAATGCATTTATGAAAATTGAATAACTCGTATAATGTGTATACTCGTATGTATAAAGGTATAGTGTAAATGTTATTTATTTTATTTTGGTGACTTTATTTTTCAAGTGCTTCATGGTAGGTATTTATAATATATTTTTTGTTTATCCGTCTTTGGCATAAACAATTAAATTTCTTGGCTGTCCGACTCGTAAATTTAATATGAGGACTTCTATTACCCTTTGACATTTATTTTTTTTAAATGTGTGTGGCAGGTCCGACGCATGAATGGAATTTACTCTTAGATGAAAAAAAGGTGCGTCCGTCAAGTCGGATTTCAAATATAAACTCTATATTCGAAAACAGGTCACCCAAAACCCTTTAAACGATACCAATCTTTATTTTATAAAAAAAGATGTGCGTCCGCCATCTTGGATTTAAAAATAAACGCTTAATTCAAAATCAGGACGCCCGTATCGTCTAAAAACGATACCCATCTTCATTTTATGAAAAAAAGGTGCGTCCGCCATCTTGGATATCAAAATAAACTTTAAATTTGAAATCAGTACGCGAACACGCCCTAAAAACGATGCAAACCTTCATTTTATGAAAAAAATGTGTGTCCGCCATCTTGAATTTCCGAATAAACTCTTAATTCGAAATCAGGACGCCCATACGCCCTAAAAACGATACCCATCTTCATTTTATGAAAAAAAGGTGCGTCCGCCATCTTGGATATCAAAATAAACTTTAAATTTGAAATCAGAGCCCCCAAGAACCATTAAAACGATACCCTTCTTCACTTTGTGAAAAAAAGAGACAACCGCCATCTTGGAATAAAAAATAAACGCTAGATTCGAAATCAGGGCCCCCCAAAACCATTAAAACGATACCCATCTTCATTTTCTGAAAAAAAGGGACGACCGCCATCTTGGATTTAAAAATAAACGCTAGATTCGAAATCAGGGCCCCCAAAAAACCTTTAAAACGATACCCAACATCCTTCTATGAAAAAAAGCTTTTTCCGCCATCTTGGATTTAAAAATAAAAGCTAAATTCGAAATCAGGACCCTTAAAAACGCTTAAAACGATACTTAACTTTATTTTATGAAAAAAAGTTGCGTCCGCCATCTTGGATTTAAAAATTAACTCTAAATTCGAAATCAGCACCCTTAAAAACCCTTAAAACGATACCCTACTTTATTTTACGAAAAAAAGGTACGCCCGCCATTTTGGAATTTAAAAAATCCATATGCTGTGCATGGGAAGCAATTCTGTAATAGTAAGTAATGGTGATGATGATTATTAAATTTAAAAAAAATTAAAAACTCATTCGGCATTATACAAATAGAATATATATTTTTCGGGAATTGTGCGAGTCCATATGATCCATATGTTCACCTCGTAGCACAGTGGTAGCCCATTTTACTACCGTGTATGAGGTCGCCGGTTCGATTCCCGTAGAGGGTCAAGATGAAATATGATTTATTTACATGTTATTTTTACATTAATATTTCATGTGCGATACCTTGGACTGGGACTGAAGCGTAAGACTGATCATCCTACTTTCATGTAATAAAATGATCAAGAGACACTGCACTTGGTGTACCATTGCAGTGCCCTATGCACCATTGGGTGCGGATAAGGGAGAGTAGTAGTAGCAAATGCTCCAAATTTCAAACAAAGATTCTTGTAGCTCGACTACCTATAATATAAACTCCAAACGAATTATAAGGTAGGTACTTTTTATTACGAATTCACTGTCTGTTAATGATTTTTATTCCATAGCCATAAAAATTATAACAGATTAAACTTAAAATATTATATATAGTAAAAAATAATGTTTTTAAAACGTTATAACTTTTTTATTTTCCCCAGCTAGAAACGATTTTTAGGTGTCTTTGAAGTTGGAATTTTGTCTTCTTTCTATTTATTGCAAAAAAACAGAGCTCTGCAGAGTTATTATCGATCAGGAGAAGCCCTTGTCAAACGATTTTTTTTCTCATAGAGAAAAACTGACGATGAAACTAACACAGAAATCTTGAACAAAAAAACATTTTCGGAGGTAAAAAATGCACTCGATAGCTCAAAACCAATTCACGGCACTTATTTATTGTGAAAAAAGTCCGAATCGGGGTGTAAATAAATTGTAATTGAAAGTTCGAGGTGTATAAAAATAAATTGTATACGTGATGAAAACGACATTAGCGCCTTTTGCTGTACAGCATTATTTGACGACATTTTTTATAAGCTTTATGTACTTAGCTATGCAGTTCTATCGGTTACATGGCGCATCTAAAATTCACCCGGAACTGTCACTAAATCATATCAAATACACAAATACAAAAATTATAAAATGGATGTTATAATGCAGGAACCTTCCCAGGAGTGAATAAAACAACCCTCTAGAACAACTTATTGCAATCGGATAAGCGGTTTACGAATCTATAAAGGACAAACATATATACAAACTTACATTCATTTTTTATATATATAGATATTATATGTTTTTCCTCACCGTAAACTTGCGACCATTGAGCCGGAGGTCTCCAGTCAGGATAGTGCTTTGGGAACTTATCTCTGGTCCAGAACGTGTGCAGGATCATCTTATACACTGTCATCTTCTCCGGCTGGCAGCTCTCGCCGGAGCCCGGAGGAGACACCAGGGCCCCCACGTTCAACATCAAACCCAACACCACCAACACGCTCAGAGAACCCATCGCAGACCATCAAAACACCAAAACTCAATTTAAAATAATAACTTTAACACTTAGAAATGTCACACGAGAATCTACATAGATAATTGAAGCAATCAAACGTTATTTAAATGAATCAAATAATAAACTAGATGAAGTATGTGCAGTGTATTATAATAAAAGTTAATCGTTAATAGTCATTTTCTGATTAATGTTTTTATTCTAGAGGCTAAAATAAGGGAATTTAACACTTGAATATGTGATACAAGAACCGACGTAAACTATTGAAAAAATCAAACTCGATCTAATCGGATCAGATAATAAATACAATGTATTATTTGTTTAATTGTCACAGATAATTGGCCTAAATAGTTCAGAATCATTTTGGCAGATTGTTATTATGTTCTAGCGGTTGAAAAAAGGTTTACACTTTGGGAGAACACTTTGAAATTTCACACGAAAAACAACATTGATATAATTGAGTTAGATGTAGAATACAATGCAGCTATTATTTTTCAATTGTTGTTCCGGATCGCAGCTCCCATAAAATAGTTTAGAATCTCTTTGCCTAGTGAAGCATGGCCGGATATCCAAGTTCTTCTTATAGTGACATACTCCTCATGGGAAGATCCTGGACAGCAGCCAACATTTACAAGTCCATTACACCTAAGATGTCTTATCTGTGATGCGAGGCATTCGTGGGATAAAAATAGAGATATAGTTCAAACTAGGTCGACAGGATGAAAAAGTCTGGCGACACTAGAGTATTATAGATCACTTCATAACATGTGCCACAAGATTTAAGATTTAAGAACTCAATATTGTTTATCTGTTTATAATTATTTTGTTTTAACTGCCTGTCTATAGTTCGTCTACCTTTAGCGAAATTCTTTCATTTCACACTGTTTATTTTTCTGCACATTTCAAGGATAACCGCACGACGGGATGTGGTGCCGGATGCAGCTTCCTGGCTGATATCTTCACTATCTGATGCAGACAGGAAAAATCGCGATTCGAAAACGATCGTAAAACGCCGGAGGGAAATTGGGAAACAGGCGAGACAACCGCTCTGCGCGCCTCCTCCAAACTGACTGAGGTTTCGCATTTTACATCTATCAGTCCCGACAGAGTAGAGAAAACCCCGAGGGGAGAAGCCAGGTCAACCAAACCAACTAACCAAAAAGTACGAAGCCAGGAATACAAACTGACATATGAATTTGTTACTTTTATATTTGGTATCTGTTTGCTGCTTGTTTGTTCTCTCTCCTCGAGTCCGGCAAAGCCTGATCTGCGCAGCATCAAAGAAAATATCAGTTTACCGACTCCGATACAAAAAAGTCAATTAAAAATATTCCTCGTTCATTGATGATTCTGTCTTTTTGTTTACGTTTGATTCGGACGGACTTAAAAAGGGCCGACACAAGTACTGGGTGAGATAATCTCGTTTATATTAGGACACCGAGTAGAAAATGGTACAAGAAATGTGTGGTGTTAAGATGAATGGAATAAGGCTTTGGAGGTAGACATATTGGCGGCGGAAGGGAAGGAAATAAGTAATAAACATATCAAAGCTTTTATTAACAATCATTTTCTTCGTTTCTTGTGTATTTTCCACAAATATAACTGAAAAAATTCTAAAAACATGCATAGTATATTGATAACTAAGATTTAATATTTTTGGAGTGTCTAATATTAAAATAAAGTATTTGAAGAATGGTTTCAAAATTTTAATTTCAAATATCTTTGAAGCAGGAATTTTAAATGATAATTTTATTATTTTACGAATATTCGAAAAATCACTATATTATATATATTAAAACCAGATTATCAAGACTTTTTTACAATATATGCTAGCCAAATAAACGGTTGTTACACACAAATATTTACCATAAAGAAATATTTCAACATCAGGAAAATAAACATTAAAAAAACATTTACCCAATGTTTATTAATAAATCCGCATCGAAAAATAATTTGAAAAACTAGAGTGGCTTATAGATGTATTATTATTTCATTAACCAAATATAATGTAATAAATTATTACATCAGTGTTTTTTATATTTTTATGTAAATACTTGTAGGTATAGTAATATTGAATTTTTGCCATGAGCCTACAAACATGCTATTTAAGCCAGATTTAACCAACCTGTTAAACCGGTTATATTAGATGCCTAATCAATCTTATTGATGTTAAATTTATACTTTTGCTAAGGCTTAGGTACATTTTAACACAACGTTTGTTAATATTCTTGCTACCAAACAATTTTTGTGCTTTGCCCTATACTTATAACATGGGACAAATTAACAGCGCTCACTAAATGTGAAAAGAAATACAATACATACCAAAAAACTGGCACTCACTTTAATTACTAATTGTTTTTATTTTGCTAAAATCTTAAGTTATTCTGAATAAATAAATTAGGTATGTCCAAAAATAAGGCTTCCCGTTTTAATTTCTTTTGGGAGTTCGTACACTTTTTAAAAAATCAATTTTGTTACTTCCCTTGAAAATAATTTGAAGAAAGTTTGAAATTTTTTTTCAAGCTTTGTGCCTGTCGATGACAATATATTATGATTTTGAAAACATCAAAATTTCTTACTCTGGCCTCTGGTAGAGCTTTAACTATCAAAAGTGCCTTACATAATAAATGCAACAGTTTCGAAAATAGCTGCCCGGCTTGACAGCAGACGGCGCTTATATAAGAAGGGAGAAATAGCGTAGAACATTCCATATACGATACATCGAAATTTCTAGTAGTTCCCGCGCTAATCTGGGGCGAAACAAATAGACGCTTCTTCTGTGTAATTCCAACGTTTTCTGATCTTGTGGTAATAAAATAATTAAAAATGTAAATAGGAATTGAGTATGTAGACGCATATTGGGACTACTTTATCAACTAGTCTAGTCTGTTGAATATTGAATAGAATTCCTAAATACCAACGAGATTCTTGATGATAGGACGTCCTTCAAAACCAGACATAATTTTTCAGTTAGGTGCCAAGCTCAAAAATGCCCAAGTCCATAAATTAATTCCTTGATTTAAGTTTCCAAGTATCAAAGTATTGTTTTTGTTCCTGAAAGAATAAAAGAAGCGATTGAATTTTTTGAAATGAAACATCTGTGTTGTGGATATTTTATTTATACCATAGTATTGAATATATATTTATTCTATTGAAATTTTATTTACCTAAATATATTAATTAATATTATTCTATTGAAATTTTATTTACCTAAAATATTAATTAATAAAAATATTATTCTATTGAAATTATTAATTAATAAAAATATATCAATTAATAAAAATTTATTTTAATACCTACTTGTAACTTTACTGGCGCTAACAAATCTGTTACTTTTTTTGAACTTTAGAATTTCTTAAGGTTTTTTTTTTAGTACAAAATTTTTTACGACTTTTCCAAGCCTCGTTTACATGCAAAAATAATTTATTCAATACTAATATTTAAAAGCACTTAAGTGACAATTTTTATAGTGAAAACAACAAACAAACAAAAAAATGTGTAATTTTAAATGATTTGTGTAGGTATATTATAAATAAGTGTATTTTATACAATATATTTTGAATTATTGGGTATATTTTTATTATTCAATACTATGGTTTATTTCGGTAGTACCTACCTACCAGAGCCTAGAAAGACAAGTCAGTAGGTACCTTACCTACTTATCTACAAAATGTTATTTTTATTACATTGCTCATTTATCTAATTTTTAAAGGATGAAAAATTTTAAAATGTGTATTGTAGGTACTCACGTAATTTTTATGTTTTCAATTTTCACATTAAAATATTTCATATTATTTGATACCTTGGACTGGCGCTAAAACGTGATCATCTTGCCTTCATGTCATTGTATGGTGTACCGCTGCAGTGCCTTATGCACCAAGGGAGAGTAGTAGAAGCAATTTAAATGAAAATAAAAATGTTAATGAAAATAGGCTTTTTCTTGGTAGGTACCTACCTAACCAAGAAAAAATAAATTGTAGTAAACGTAACATTTCCAGCGATACTAGCGCCATTACTTAGAAATTATTTCAAGTACAGCGCCATCTGTTGACCACCAAAGAAAACGCAATTATCTTTTTATTCCTAGGAAGCGCACAAATATTTTAGGATATTTCACAGCATATTCTAATAAAAAAACAATTAGAAACTTTTTAAAAAAAACAAATGAATTTTTTTAACTGGAGGGAATCCTGATTTCGGCCTAGTGGTATGGAACGCCTTAACCGCTCGGCCACAGACTGCTGTTACTACTATTTTACATGGCCAGTGAATTTTTGGAAATGATAAACTATAATAAAACGCAATTTCACAAAGGGGTAATAGTTTACATCTGTGTGGCTTACTGCCGAGTTTTCCTCAATGTAGACTACATCTTTATTCGATATTACTTCTCAAAGCGGACTTTAGACTTGTTTTAGACATGCATGTCTTTTCGCGCCTTCTCTGTTCAGAAAGCATCTTATATAGCCGCTTCTTTCATTCATATCGTACGTGAAGAACACGCTAAATATTGTGTAATTTTTTAAGCGCGATTGTAAGTTATTATCGTAATGTTTTGCTCACAGGAAATTGTATATTTAGCTAATAATGTAAATATGTTATTTGTTTTTTTAATACGTTTTTTAAAAGCATATAATTATACCAAAATATACTAGAAAAAAAAAACATTGACTTTCCGCGGTTAGGTCAGCTAAACGTCGCGTCGGCCATAGAGATTATTTTATTTCGTTTAATACGGGACAGTTTTTCAGACTGCACAGGAAATGTAACAGTTTACCGTCCCGTATAAGGCTAGCTTAAGACGAAGTATTTTTATTTGATACAATGGACATTAGGTATGCAGGTAAAATTAAGTAAAAAAAATACAAAGAAATTAATAGTACCTATAAACTACGGTAAAAAATGTTTAATAGCTTGATTTTTATATACCTACGTACTACATTGATTGTAAAGATTGTTACATAATACTATCAATAGAGTGGTGTATTTTATAAAAGTGGTTTTTCGGTGAAAATTTCCCACCTTTCTGTGTGGGATTTGGCACACAAAGGCCCCTGTGAGTGTAAATTGGGGTACGGCATTAATCAGCAGGTACCCTGCACCCTGCACCCTGCATACTACACCCCTTTTAACTTTTGGTGCACCCCCCTCCCCCCTCCCCCACCACAAATACCTTACCAGGCAGTAATAACAGGGCACTGATTGAGAACTCACAGAATAGAGTAACCATGAATCTTCGAACAAGGATTTCAGAGAAGTGACTTTCCATACTTGAAAAATAGGTACTACTGTGTTTGAGGTGATCTTTAGTTAATAGTTAGGATAAAAATATGTATTGTAATCCTGCCACAATTTTTTAAAAACTACCAAACTTTTTCGTAAAATCATTAACCCCAATTACTGATATCAGATGGAAGCTGGCATTCCAATAGTCCATGCGCTCTGTAGCTGCAAGACATCCTGGATTCTAGACTCTATCTGCTATCAGTAGAATTAGTAAGTCACTTGTATCGCGTTTCTAGTAAAATAGTTTTATTTTAATTTGTACGTGGGCGTGGGTGAAGCTGAGTTCCAACCGTCCATGCACTTTGTAGCTTCAAGACGGATTGTAGTTCAGTACTTTGCCTACGTATAGATTTAATATCGTTTCTTCAATAATCGCTGTCTCAGATCCTTTATTCATAAATTGGGAATGGAATTAATTAAGAATATCGAATGTACAGCGCCCTTGAGGTGATTTCACACAAAAATGGCGCTTAATAAATTATCCTAATAATAGGAATAATAATAATGAGGTGTCTAGTTACCCACTACGTAACTCACTGCGTCATCAATAGACATCTACGTCATCAATAGACATCTACGTCATCATTAGACATCTACTACACTCGTTTCGTGTATTGGCCTGAGTGCTAGAGGCTTTAGACGGTGGAATTTGATAAGTGGCGCTATGAAGTTAACCCTTATTTTTAGAATATCTGTATGGAAACGCCCCTTCTGGTGAATTCTTGTTCGAAGCTAAGAATGCAGACGTTATTAGTAAATCAAGAACTTACATTTTAGATTGTTTTTCCAAATTATTCAATAGTTTTTTCCCTTTTTTGGTTTGAATGAAGGTTAGCGATTTAAGTAATTGAATTTCAAATGTTAAAATCAATATAAAAGTAATTTAAACATTATACTTTAAATTGCATTTAAAAACCAAAATCCACGATGAGGAATAAATAGTAATTAAGCATTGGGAAATAGTTTATTAAATTTAATCTGTAATGCTTCTGTAATCTGGTCTCCTTCCTATGTAGGCCGTATCAACACCGCCTACTTAGAAAAGTAGCATGGATGATCGGTCTGGGGAGAGATGATTAATGATTACACGTATGAAGATATGGAATCAATGTTGAGAATCTCTAGTCTTCAAAAGCGTAGATCTAACATTGATGAATATTACAAAAAAACGTCCTTAATATTGGTTTGTTGTCGTTTGTGCATCCTACTCCGGATATATTCCCCCCTTTACTAAAGGAGTCACTTCTTGATTTGCATGTTCATTTTGCCTGGCGGTGTCATTACTCAGTAAAGTTAGTCGATTGCCAGAAATCCTGATGGCACAATGATGGATCAGATTAACATAGGATTCAGATTCCATAGGATTATGTTTTGGGTGGTACAAATTCTATCGAAATCTGTTCTGGATGGATCAGATTTACTTACATAGGATACAGATTCCATTGGATTTTGTTCATTTGCCTGACCGTGTAAATTACTCAGTAAAGTATAACGAATTAAAGATTCAAAAAGTAATTAGGACAAAAACAAACAGCAAAGACCTGGTATATATTTTTAATCTAACAAAATACGTTAATGATTTATTGTTATTAATACAGATTTTCAGTTGACATTAAAAATATCTTGATAAGCATTAAAAAGACGACAGATTATTTTGGATAAAGGTGCCTGACCATTTTTGTTTCTTATTTTGGATCTACAAAAATATCGATCTTTTTTTGTTCCATGTTACCCTCTCAACTATTGACTTTTACGTAAATGTATTCATTTATCGGCAAAAGCCGAGCGTATAAAAAAATTTTTCTCTTTTTCCAAAACAATTTTCTTTGCTCGGATTGGATTTGAATGTGCGATTAGCGTTTCCCATTAATTAACTGGTTTGAAACTTTGGTTAAAAAGTCAGCTTTCCTAATTTATCGACTCCATTCAACATTTTCTATTTAATTAACTTTAAAATACGAGAGAAGAAATATTTCAAACCAATTGGAAATCCATCGTCTGTCTGGGGTTTGGGGTTAGAAGCGAAGTTTACAGTTCCCGGGACTTAATACTGGGAAATGTGGAATTTTTACATCGATTGACGATTGAGAAAGTATCAAGTGACATTTGATGATCTGTTTGTAAACGTCAGCACTAAAACCAATTGACACACTGTGTCAAATGATAAGAAATCTGTAAGATAACATGTCTCTGGTTGTGCCTCATCTTTTCATTTCTATTTGGGTAATTAGGCGTGTTTTATAATTTATATCAGTCAAAGGTACTTATAAATTCTCTTTTATTAAATACGCCTTGCAAGACCTCGTTTGGTGACATCAATAATTTATTATTAAGTTTTTAAAAGCTTACAAATATAAATTCGAAGAAAAATGCAGGGAATTTCAGGTATAGTTGTATATGCCGGTAGATATAGAAATGTTGGTGAGTGGTTTTTATACCAATTTTTGTTTAAATAATATTAAAAACGTTGGACCACAAAGTTAATGTTTTGAATATTAATAATAAAATATGCACGTTTTTAACAAAAATATTGTTCAACCGGAGATTTCTCAATGCCCTACATGTTGTTTACCCATCTACCTTATCCTAACTCACAAAGACAGAAGATGTTGGAAATTTTGTGATGAAAAAGAGTAAATTTGAATATGATTCTAAAACCCCAACTCCTGCATAATCCTCCTGTTGAACTTTCCCTAATATTTATTGTTCTCGGTAGTTCTCCATTCCACATGGAGAGTTCCACGCCGAGTGATTTGCAAAGACTTTCCAAGTTGACGGAACGACTCCATTCTGTGCATTACATCCGCACACTTTCACCCAAATCGGCTCTTGATAACTTCGTCTGGAAGGTAAGAAACTTACGTTCAAAAGTAAAGCCTTACTTTCGGCATGTGAAGACTTAATTTTGGCATGTAAAGAGTTACTTTCAGCATGTAAAGACTTAATTTTATCGTGTAAAGAGTTTCTTTTGGCATGTATTATTATTAATTTATATAGCGCCGTTTTCTTATAAATATACCTCAGGGGGGTATTAATGTCAAATTTAAATTCAAATAAATATATTTCATTTTATATCCCTACAGAGATGAGGTAGAAATCTTTCAAATTCAGGAATATGGATATTGCATAAATTAATAATGCACAGATAAAGCTTTTAATGCGCTGGTGAATGCTTTTCGATTCGTAACATATATACAAAATAAAAAATGTTATCTGGTGTGGATGTTCGCCAATAAGCGGAATGGGGAATGTTGTAGTACATAAAGAAGCCACTTAACCCAGCTAATGACAGGTCATAAACCCTTAAATTAATAATTCACAGGCATAGAAGCTTTTAAAGGCGCTGGAATGAATGCATATTTCATTAATTCGGAAAGAGTTCTATTCTACCTCATCTCTGTAACATAAAAAATGTTATTTTTCTTAAATACCTACTCCCATCATTAGGAGATGAAATCCAGATTTGTGTACATGTACGGACCAATAACGGAATGGAATGTTGTAGACAAAAAATACCCCTTTAGTTACTTATGACAGGTTATAATACCCGACAAACGCTCCCATATCCACCCTTCGTATAAAAAAACTTTTCTCTTTTTCCAAAACAATTTTCTTTGCTCGGATTGGATTTGAATGTGCGATTAGCGTTTCCCATTAATTAACTGGTTTGAAACTTTGGTTTAAAAAAGTCAGCTTTCCTAATTTATCGACTCCATTCAACATTTCTATTTAATTAAATTTAAATACGAGAGAAGAAATATTTCAAACCAATTGGAAATCCATCGTCTGTCTGGGGTTTGGGGTTAGAAGCGAAGTTTACAGTTCCCGGGACTTAATACTGGGAAATGTGGAATTTTTACATCGATTGACGATTGAGAAAGTATCAAGTGACATTTGATGATCTGTTTGTAAACGTCAGCACTAAAACCAATTGACACACTGTGTCAAATGATAAGAAATCTGTAAGATAACATGTCTCTGGTTGTGCCTCATCTTTTCATTCTATTTGGGTAATTAGGCGTGTTTTATAATTTTATATCAGTCAAAGGTACTTATAAATTTCTCTTTTATTAAATACGCCTTGCAAGACCTCGTTTGGTGACATCAATAATTTATTATTAAGTTTTTAAAAGCTTACAAATATAAATTCGAAGAAAAATGCAGGGAATTTCAGGTATAGTTGTATATGCCGGTAGATATAGAAATGTTGGTGAGTGGTTTTATACCAATTTTTGTTAAATAATATTAAAACGTTGGACCACAAAGTTAATGTTTTGAATATTAATAATAAAATATGCACGTTTTTAACAAAAATATTGTCAACCGGAGATTTCTCAATGCCCTACATGTTGTTACCCATCTACCTTATCCTAACTCACAAAGACAGAAGATGTTGGAATTTTGTGATGAAAAAGAGTAAATTTGAATATGATTCTAAACCCCAACTCCTGCATAATCCTCCTGTTGAACTTTCCCTAATATTTATTGTTCTCGGTAGTTCTCCATTCCACATGGAGAGTTCCACGCCGAGTGATTTGCAAAGACTTTCCAAGTTGACGGAACGACTCCATTCTGTGCATTACATCCGCACACTTTTCACCCAAATCGGCTCTTGATAACTTCGTCTGGAAGGTAAGAAACTTACGTTCAAAAGTAAAGCCTTACTTTCGGCATGTGAAGACTTAATTTTGGCATGTAAAGAGTTACTTTCAGCATGTAAAGACTTAATTTTATCGTGTAAAGAGTTTCTTTTGGCATGTATTATTATTAATTTATATAGCGCCGTTTTCCGCTCGAATATCCATATTCATGAAGTTGAAAGAGTTCTACCTCATCTCTGTAGGGATATAAAATGAAATATATACCTACTCCCGTATTGGGATAAATCCAGATTTGTGTACAAGTACGCCCAAAATGTTGTAAAAAAAATATGTTTAGTTTTTATTTATTATAATATCGCTCCCATAATACATCTAAAATTTTGACTGTTTCATACGGCTTACTGACGTACAGATTGTTTTAATAAAATTTCCAAAAACTTAATTACCTCCCTACCGGAGGCAGGAGAGAAGGGATGATCCTATTTACCCCCCTCGGCTGCAGCAAACTTTACCTTGTTAGGCCCAGTCTGGCATCGAACCCGGTTACTCTATTACCCGTCACCCACTACCCACTGCGCCACCGGCCCGGGGCACAATTAGTTACGTAGGGGTTATCAGGTTTATTAAGTTATCTCAATTTCTAGTTAGCAAGCAAAAATTACAAGTCTGACGTAGAGCTTCATGATTGGAAAATTATGCATTTGATGACCTCGGGGGAAAATATTCTATGTCCCATTTTGCAGTTTGAAAAAAAGTGTTATCAAATAAAAGATTGAACATAAATTGTAAAAAATATGATCCGTAACCATTATTTTTAATTTTATCGGTTAAAAAAAAAAAGTAGGTACATATCTAACGCTAGAAAAAAAAAGTATTTCTTTAATTTTATTTGACCACCTCATCAAGCCAGGAGGACCAATTACAGATGGGAAGAACGTCACAAACACCCAGGCTTGAGAAAAATCACTTTTCATTTTTACGTTTGATAAACTTTATTGTGTGTAAATTAAGTCATGATCTATTTTTAAATTTAAAATCAATGGTGCATCATATAAAATTAAATATAATCCAACTCCGTGGGAAAACATTTAAGTATATGTTTTTACGTATAGTTTATTTATAATCGTTTGTAATATTAAAAGTCAAGATATTGCTTTAAATTTCTAGTACATTAACAATTCAATATTATTGATTATTAAATATGTATACCTACCTAAATCATTTCAAAGAAAATAAATGTCACTTCTTATTTTAAGCAAACAAAAATACTAAATAAAATATCAAAAACGATTCTGAATAGCGGATTAAATTTCTAATATAATAACGTATATGACAGGCGGGACTGGATCTAAAAAAGATGGCTGCCGCCCTGTTCCGTTGAGATAAAACAGAGTCTCAACTTCCGACTTCCGGTGCCTGAATTACGCGCGTTTCCGGTCACCTTGTTGTGCTGTTTTCATGTCCGTTCCTCGTTTGTCTTGCAGATAATAAAAGCTTTTTCTGTTGTGTAACTGCAGCACTGCACAATGCACTCGTTCAGAACATGCAGTCTTGTAACAAGACAATAACCATAGTGCACATCAAATTAGACTTATATGTACACAAAGAGTATTGCAGTTTTCTTACATTTTGTTAAAAACCACGCCTAGTCATGCATGGGACACTGTGTTGATCTGAACAAGTCTTCTTCTGTACCAGTACATCAAAACAATATATTTATAGAATATTTCAATTAGATAAATAATATCTGCATACTTATTTAACATTTTTTTTAAAGTTATAATCCTAAAATTGATCTAAAAGCACCTAGCCCATTCGCCACAATATTTTACTACTACTACTTTCCCTTATCCGCTCCCATTGGTGCATAGGGCACTGAATTGGTACACCAAGTGCAGTTTATCTTGATCATTTTATTACATGAAGGTAGGGTGATCGGTCTTACGCTTCAGTACCAGTCCAAGGTATCACACATGAAACACTATTATAAAAATCATCATCCTCATCATTACACCATATCCGCTCCCTATGTGGAGCATATGGATTCCACAAACTGTCTCCAGGCCAAGCGATCGGCCGCCGGCTCCCGTGCATCCTCCCAAGTGAAGTCCACGTCCCGCAGCGCTGACGTAAACTGCTGACGAATTGTCAACAGTGGACGACCAGGACGCCGAGAGCCTGATGCCTTGTAAAATAGGCAAGCATGGTGGCGGCTCTCGGGAGGCATACGTAGTATATGGCCTAGCCAGCCGAAACGCCTTCGCCGGATGACAGAAGGTACCAACGTTTGCTGTGTCCGTTGCCTTACTTCTGTGCTCTTTACAAAGTCAAACCACCGCACACCTAATATTCTTTTAAGACACCTATTCTCAAAACTCAGAAGTCTGCTATTTTGGGCCCTGGTTAGGTGCCATGATTCGTAGCCATAGAGAGATATAAAAATCACTAAAATGCTAATATTATATAAATTAATATTTTTATGTTGGCTGCATACGGTAATCGAACCCGCGAACCCATGCACCGTAGCCAAATGCACTAGCACTGTGCTACGAGGCGGACAAATAACCAAAAAATCGATACATTATAATATGATCCAACGCTCATTTTATGATCTGATCTAAAAAACGACCATGAAAATTCACATATAACTTGAAACTGTAAAACTCCAAATAATCAAAACCTAAATTTAAATTCCTCTCTAGTTACGAGCAACCAAAAAATAAATTTACAAAGTTTTTACGGAATTAATTTCACGAGCCAACGTAAAATTAAGAGCTTGTTTTCTTAAACGTAATGTCTTGGAAGAAAGGGGGGTTTTATTAGTTAAGCCATAAAGCTTAAGCCGAGCAAAGTAAGAAATATAACCCGTAAAAGGTTATAATCATACAATATAAGATGGAAGATGAAAGTGCACAGAACACAAACTGTACACTCCGGGTAGGTTTATATTTTGCATATAAATTTTGATAACAATTTTTAATGAACTTTTGATATGTGGGAAAAAATGTGTAAGTAACATACTATAATCTAAAGTCTAATATAAATTGCAAAATATGGTTAATGCTTGTAAAAAGGAGAGGACGTGTAGTGAGGGTGTATGTGTGAGAGGGTGTGAGGGTGTGTGTGTAAGTGTGATTGTAAGGTTGAGAGAAAGGGAGTGAGTGTGTGAAATATACAAAAAAAGTTATCATCGTTGATCAACAATTTTATTCACAAAAAAAAATTACGGGATTTTAAAATATTGGACACTTCTCTATATAAAGTCTTTATTTCATAATTATTACCGTAGGTATTAGGTAGGGTACGACATAAAATAAAATAAAAATAAGAATAAGAATAGCGCTTTTTTGGATCCTTTTTTATAAAAAAAAGGAGACAGTATAAGCGTGCTCTGAGCCTTCGATATGAAGACAAATCATTTAAAAAATGCAGAGTGGTGCATGCATTATTTGTTTTGCAAAATAAAAACAAATAAAAAATAATTTGGTAAGTTATTATTATTTAACATTATCGTGATTTGGGCGTTATTTTTAAACTTAAAAAACTTTAAAATCTTTTGCTAATTTATTCATGAATTCGTTTGAATCCGGCACTATTCAATAATATCAGTCATCATCTGCTCCCTTTATAAAGCATACGGTTTCCACAAACTACAATATTTGAAAAAATTCTTTCCACCCAGTACAATACAGTGCAGGCGTGAAATAATATTAGCTCTGGCTTTCACAGCCGGGGTGGGTGGGGGGGGGGGCTAATGAAGCTTTACGATTGGCTGAAACGGGGAACCGATAAAGAAGAAAACCTAATGTGTTTTTACACCAGAGTACGATAAATGTTACTGGCCTTACTTTACCTGCCGCCACTGCTCCCCGCTAAGTACTACATAAACAACATTTTAAATGTTTAAACTTGTTTAAACCCAGGACATCATGCACGGTAGCCAAATGCGCAACCACTGTGATATTTTTTCATCATCATCATCATCATCTCAGCCCGTTCCCGATCCTGCGCCGTCCCCGTCCACTGTCTTCCAGCAGACTTCCTGATGTCGTCCACCCATCTCATCGGTGGACGTCCTTGAGGCCTCTGGTTCCTCGGTCTCCACACCAGAACGCGTTTCGTCCATCTGTCGTCCGTCATTCTGGCTATGTGACCGCCCATTTCCACTTCAACCAAGCAATTCGCTCCACCACGTCGCAGACCTTTGTCTGGCGTCGGATCCAATCGTTCCTTTTTCGGTCTCTTAATGTTATTCCAAGCATAATCCTCTCCATGCTCCTCTGTGCAACTTGCAACTTATGGGAGGATTGCTTGGTCAGAGTCATTGTTTCCGCGCCATAAGTAAGGACGGGCAGAATGCATTGCTTGAACACTAGAGTCTTGGGGGAGTTGGGAATGGAGCTTCGGAATGTGGAATTTAGCTTTCCAAAAGCCACCCAAGAGAGATGATATTTTTTACATGTGATTATTTATATATTTATATTTTAATGTTGTGCACACAGTGCTACGTTTGGTACAATGAACTAAAAAAAATTCAATTTGAGGTAACATATACAACATAACACCAATTACGTGGACAACACAATGTACAAGACAAATTTCAGAAGACGTGAAGTGAGCAAACAGTGGTTATGTTATGTTATGTATACTGTGTACGTTGTGTTGTTGAATGTGTGTGGAATGTGGTGTATGTGTTGGGAAACCTGAATATTTAAACGCAGGAGACGATAAGTAAAGAGAAAATCACATTAATATTTCATGTGTAACCGTAGACTGGTACTGAAACGTAAGACTGATCATCTGACCTTCATATTCATGTAACAAAATGATCAAAAGACGTTGCACTTGGTGTACCAATGCAGTGTTTTATGCACCATTGGGTGCGGATAAGGGAAAGTATCAGTAGTACTTGTGACAGCTTTTACTAAAAGCTGGTAGATATGTCACGGATGTATGCCCGGATTTGTCGATATTGGCCTTATTGTTTAATTTTGTGTACAGGATTTCCCTTATTTGCGACAATTATCCTCAAAGGTCCACACTAGGGATGTTAATGATGTTAGGGATATCGGATATGGATATTTATGGATACGAATACTTCGAGATACGGAAACGTACACCTTTTATATAAAAAATGTTTTGATGTTTCGGATGTCAGATTTTTATGATATATTTGGTTACGAAATAAAATGTTTTAAGTATGTCCAAATTTTTTTAGACAATACTAGATTTCTTGTTTAAGAGTTGTTTTCCATGTTATTACTTTTTTTGCAATTTATTTATTTCATTTCATGATGTAACTTTCTTATTTTATTTCAATTATTTATAAAACAGAACATCTTTATAACTAGGTAAATACTTTTTTTTTAAAAACATATCCGTCCAATGGTAAACATGTTAAAAATACTGATGTTGCGTCGAATGCAATATTCTTGATCACAAAACAAGGAAATAACATAATCTTCAATTTTCGAAAAGTTTATTTAATGCTTCGTATGTAGATTTGATGAACTTAAAATTTTTTTTTTTCTTAATTATATCTGCCTTTTATTTAGTCCACCTCGTAGCGCAATGGTATCGCATTTGGCTACCGAGCATGAGATCGCGGGTTCGATCCCCGCAGGGGGTCAACGTGAAATATTTATTTACATGTGATTTCCATATAAATATTTCATGTGTGATTCCTTGGGCTGGTTCTAAAGCGCAAGACTGATCATCTTATCTTCATGTAATAAAATGATCAAGATACACTGCACTTGGTGTACCAATGCAGTGCCATATGCATCGGTGGGTGCGAACAAAGGAAAGTAGTAATGTAGTATATTTGATATTATTGATATCGCAACAGAGACAGAGAAACTCTGGAAACAAATTGTCTACAAGTATTTGTATACATTCAAAATGTTGTGTAGTATATTTGAAACCAGATTACAGGTTTACTAATGTACATATACTTTATACTAAAAATAATTATTTCAAATAACGTCCAAAACATATAAATGTTAAAATACTATATTCATTTATTCATAATACCATATCCGCTCCCTATGTGGAGCATATGGAATCCACAAACTGCCTCCAGGCCAAGCGATCGGCCGCCAGCTCCCGCGCATCCTCCCAAGTCAAGTCCACCATGCTTGCCTATTTTACAAGGCATCAGGTTCTCGGCGTCCCGGTCGTCCACTGTTGACAATTCGTCGGCAGTTTGCGTCAGAGCTGCGGGACGTGGACTAAAATACTATAATCCGATATAAATCGGATTTTTGCGTATATTTTTGTTTTCGGATATCCGATAGTTTCGATTCCGTACATCCCTAGACCGTACTAACTAGAACAATAGTTTTCAGTACAAATTAATTCTCATAATATAAAGTTAGTAACGGCACAATGATTGTACTGCGGCTGCGGATGCAATAAGAATTAGTTAACAGTGGGAAACGGTTAGATTCGCACAAATAATCCTAAAGTTATTAGATAACATGTTTACAGTCAGAACTTATGCAGAATATCGCAGAAATTAATCAGTAAAAGCACTTTTAAGCACGCTAAAAAAACTTTTGGCTGTCTGTAAAGTCGGTTTACGGACAATAATTTTACGTGATAACGTCATAAGAAAACATTGATGAAAAATAGCATACTTTTATGAATTGAATTGAATTATTATTACTGAATTATCATTATTTTGTATAATACAAAGCAGGAATTAATTGAATTTTTTTTTTTCCATAAATTAACTTTGTTTTTGTTTTTTCATCTTGTGTGCTGCTGCTGTCTCCCTTCTACTCGGACGCATCGGCCGATGGAGTAGAAGAGAGATAGATGCGTCACAAACCGAACGCTTAGGCCGATCGTGCCTCTCTATCGCTTGTTCCGCGCTCTCGCTTGCACACTCAGCTCAGGCGGAACGTGACAATGAGTCATGCTTTTTCGTGTGTGCAGCCGGTGTACATCGATTTATTAGACGTTATCACGACAAAAAATTAGGTGAATCTCATGCTAAAGTATAATGGAGTAGATTGACAAACTAAAAATGTTAGTTTTTCTTTATCTTGATAACTGTTTTAGTTTTTTGTCATGTCAATCATTATTATATGAACATTTTGGTAGAGAAACGTGACAAATAAGTTTTCTGACATCGGATCAATCATTATTGTCATCAAATAACGTTTCTACGTAAATACTTATATTATGTACCGTACAATATTAATATATTATTTGCTGACAACAGTGCTAACATCAAAAAAGATTATAAAAATATTTCCAAGAAAATCGAAAACCTTTTTTCAGAGTTTTTATTTGCTCGTGTGGCTTTTGTTCTTTTGTTTGACAGGCACAAAATATTAGGCTTCAGTTTGTATTTAAACAAATTTTCTTCCTTTAGATTAATCTTTACACTCAGTTTATTCAAGATACGTGTTTGCCAAAAAAAATATTGCTTAGATATTTTCAAACAATTGTTGATTGTAATTTATTTGAGTTTATGAAAAACATCAATATGTTTAGAATGAAAAGTTACTTTTCGACAAAGAAAAACGAAAAATTTAAAGCTAAAAGCATGTTGAAACACCCACAAGAAAAATTCATTCTCAAATGGGGGAAACAAATACCAAATCAAGAAATATTAAAAATGTACTCGCGTATTATGGCTTCCTTTTCTTATTGTTTACAAAAAACATCACAATGTAAAATTTGTCATAATACAATTCTTACTTTTAAATACGATATCAATAGTTGAATAAGTTTAAGAGGGATAAAAATAAATATATTACGCAAATCTTAAATACAATTTTCAATTAAATGTAGGCGGTTTGTTTGTTTTATGTTTCAGATCGAGAGTTGATTTTGACATCCGATTGGCGGAGTCTGATATTTATGCAAAAAAGAAAGGTAATCATAATACTCACGCAAAACATATTAAATTGGACCATAATTATACAAATTTTAATAATTTTTGCTGACTTGCTTTAGATATATTCACAGTCAATAGAAATTTGGCATTAGATACAATAGTTTCAAAACGTTTGCCAGAAGATACATTCCACTGCGCTATAGCACCTGCTTTAATTGTTGGACAATGTCTTGGGATCTTTCCTGTATCTGGAATTCTAAGTTCAAATCCAAATGATATCAGGTGAGTAGAATATTTAAAAAAAACAAACCTATTTTCAGTTATCTTCTACCTGTATTTACTGCCTGATTTTTTGTTTTATTAGATAATTTTTGGTTAAGGTTTTTTTTTTTATAGATATTTATTAAGGCAAGCCAGTAATTTCCATCTTTCATTAAGGTTTTCAATTGCCTAGAACTGATTAGCATGGACTTTTATCTTGCGTATTCCAAAACCATGTATTCATATTGAAATCAGCTTTCGACGATAATGAGTCTCAGTGAAAAATTTACTTTACTGACTTAGTTTCTAATGGTCTAAAATCATTGTCTTTAGTTCGATACTGCCTATTTATTCTAGAATCTCTTAGTTTTATACTAAACTTTTTTTTAAAGATTCTCATGGAAGAGATGGATGTTAGCGTATTCAATGTCAATGTGGATATTGGCATTTTTATTCGCATTTCTTTGGTTATATCGCATGATTCAAACTGGAGTAAACCTCGTCATTTTCGGTAAGATTTTCATTTACCTATATTTAAATTACACTCAGTAAAATTCTTTGATTTTGGCAATAATTAATCATTTCTTTTCTTCAGGCACCTTCATCTTCTATGCTCAGATCTTCCTTTGCAAAAGTTTGTTTTTTCATACCGCTCAAGAGTGGCGAAGTGTGATGAAAATCATTTCAAAGGGAGAATGCTCCTTTGTCGATTCGTCAGTTTCAGAAAAACCTGCATCCTTGCGAAGGAAATTTACCATCATTACCGCCACCTTCATAGTTCTTGCTATCGGTAATTAAAACAGTACGTTTAAATTAAGTATACATCACATAATATGTAATAAATTCTTTGTATGTTTTATTTTAGTTGAACATGGTCTGAGTATTATGGCAACTTGTGGCACTGTATACGCTTGTATGTCGAATAATTCAATGGTTGAAGGATACTTTGTTCTAACTTTTTCACAATTCTTCGATCGGAATATTGAATTTACTCTTTGGTTTGCATGTTTACTGCAGGTTAGTTAAACTATGTTTTGTACTTAAAGATTTTAGTTAAACATCTCCTAAAATGATTTTTGATAGTGAAAATTGATACCGTAGCCAAAAATTGCATTTCTTTCTCCATGTTTTCTGTCATCAGCTTTCTTAAGTTCTTTCAAGTTTTAATATCTTTTAGTATATTCACGATCATTCTATTTTGATCCCTGAAGTAACTTTGATTTCATTTCTAGGTTTTTAATATTCTGGTTGCTATTTTATGGAACTTTGAAGACCTTTTCATTATACTAATGAGTATTGGAATATCTGATCGCTTCGTGAAATTAAACAACTATTTAACAGCATCCAAAGACAAGGTACAAAAAGGTTTTGCAACAATTTCATACTAAAAGATATAAAAAAAACATATTTGTGAAACTTATTTGGTTGAAACTCTTCTGTTTTAGTATTCTTCTGAAAAGTTTTGGCAGTCTGTAAGAAAGGAATATGTCATGCTTTCGCAAATTGTTAAAAAAGTGGATTCTGCAATAAACAAAATTATTGGCCTTACTTTTTTTGCCAACCTCTATCTCATCTGCCAGCAAATGTTCTTCAGCTTAAGGTGGTTTAACTTTAAAAAAATTATATTAGAAATTTTGTAAAACTTTTACAGAAAAGAAAAGCGAAGTTAATGGAGAGCCATTAAATTCGTTTTATTTCACTCTGTGGTTGCTGCTGCAAACTGCTTTGTCTCTCTACTTTCAAACAAAGTAAATAATGTCAAATTTGTTGCTAATCATTTTTTATATTCCAGAAGCGTTATTGTTAACGATACAAATGATTTGGATGCTTGTAAAATACTAAAACAAAAGTAAGTAACCTTTTTTTCACTGAACTAGACACTTTATTCATAATTTCTGTCTTTATTTATTTAATTGAACTAATCTAGCTACCTTATATTTCTGTTTTGGTTAGAGTCTTTTGGCCCAAAATAATTGACTCTGTTTACTTGGTGTTTTCATTTGGATGGCTTGTGATTCGATTCCTGTCAGTGTCTTTATCTGCATCACGTCTTCATTCTACTTCCAGACAACCTAAAAATCTTCTTCATTCTGTTGCATCCAAATTTTACTGTGTCGAGGTAAGAATGTTGGATTGATAGATTAATCTTTAAATTGTTTAATACTTTCAAAACCGTTAAGCGACATGTAACATCTGGTCTGTAATCAATGTTTTTGAAGCATTGAATAATTTTAGTCTATATTATTGATATCTCAACAGAGACAGAGAAACTCTGGAAACGAATGTGGGTTATCTAGGCGTTCACAGGGCTTATGACCTGTCATTGGCTGGGTTAAGTGGCCACTTGATGTATTACAACATTCCCCATTCCGCCCATCATCTGACAACCATGTATGACAAAATTTTTGAAACTTGTATATATGTTGAGTTTGTACAGAAGAATCAACAAGCGAGTTGTGTTTTCGACAGATTTTAAATATTTTTAATATTCTTTCCCTATAGTGACATCTGTTGAGAATATAGATAAGCATTTTTTCATTCAAAATGTTGTTGTTAATTTTAGTCTACCTTGATTCAATAGAAATTGCTTTTTTAACTTTCAAAAGAACCTTTTTAATCATATTCTGTTTAACTGTGTAGCTTCAACGGTTCTTGGACCAAGTGACAACGGATAAAATAGCGTTTACTGGATTCAACCTATTCACTATTACTAAAGGCCTTATTTTGAAGGATTGCTGGAACAGTGGTGACATATGAACTTGTGTTATTACAGTTTAGTGCTCCTGCTGTTGGAAAGATTAGTGGCACAAACTTATCACCGTGACAAAGCTTTGATCTGTATTAAACTATAAGCATTGTATAATAAATTAATCAAAGTTCGTTGATTTCAAAGATTCTTTGGTTGTTTTTGGCTATATTGCACAGAATTGTTTTTGTACGATATCTTTTGAGGTGTTAAACTACACTTTGACCAATAAGATACAATCATACGCTATCAAAATAATACATTCGTAAGTTACAAGCAGATGATTTGGAATAAGTGGTCTATTAAATCCAATAAAGAAAAACCACTTTCCAACGTTTTCTTCTACGAAATGTTATCGGGTTATGCGTTTTAACATAATTTATTACAATAATGATCCATTTATGAAACAAGCATTATTCTATTTCGATTTCAGTTTAGTGTTTGCTTCACTAGAAACAAGTTGGTAATTTTCAAAGCAATAAAAAAAAAAAACCCATTAAGGTACACACATTTTCAATATTAATTAATAATACGTTTTTTATATTAGGTGACTTTAATTTAGATTATTATTGATATCCCAATAGAGACAGAAATGAAACTCTGGAAACGAATGTGGATCATCTAGACGTTTACATCTGTTTGAGAAGATTGTTAAGCATTTGTGGCAATCTATCTTTATTGGTGTAGGTAAGGCTCATCCAAACTTAATTACTTACTGTCTCAATTTTTTATTTGCTTTATATTTTAACCAGTAAATAACAACATTTTGAATGTGTACAAATACTTGAAGACAAATTACGACAGGTCGTAAGCCCTATAAACGCCTAGATAATCCACATTCGTCTCCAGAGTTTCTCTGACTCTGTTGGGATATCAATAATTTCTGACTTTAATTTAATTTGATATGTCTTATCAACGCTTCACCTAGGCAAGTAACAATTTTGTTTATTTCTATTTTGAGACATCTTACACATTTATCATCACTCGCAGATCAAATTTTTTCAAAAACTCTTTGTATAGATATTTGTCCGCCCGTGGTGTAGCGGTAGCGAGTTGGGCTGCCATGCATGAGGTCGCCGGCTCGATTCCCGATGGGGGTCAATATAAAATATATATTTGAATGTGATTCACACATAAAAGTATTTCATACGCGTGATACCTTGGACTGGCGCTGAAGCGTAAGACGGATCATCTTGCCTTCATGTAACAATTGATCAAGATTCACTGCACTTGGTGTACCACCACCAATGTACCACTGAGTGCGGATAAGGGAGAGTAGTAGTAGTAATAGATATTTATTTCTAATAACATGTATGAAAATTTCATAAAATCTAGAATTGGTAAATATGATAGTTTAAAACTTTACTTTAAAATTATTCCTCTACATAAAAACTTAAGCCATAATTTTATTAAATGTTAAATATACAAGCAAGTTAAGTAATGTATGGCAGAAGATTTTTTCAATTGCCGATGATAAATTACATAAAGAAAAGCATCCCACGAATATCAAAGGACAATAAACCCTTT